>AYEL01085355.1:0-11686 GCA_000484575.1 Olivierus martensii | reverse complement strand
TCTTATATATATACATAGGTAATTCCCAAACTTTTGAGTTAATTTATTCATAGAGTGAGCACATAAAATAAGAACTTGTAAACCAAGAATCAATTTTCTATAGACATAATGTTAAAAACAGAGTTTTGTTTTCAACAATAAAATTAAGTAAAGTTCAACAAAATAAATAGTTTATGATTAAATAATGATTTATTTATTTAAAGAAATTAAAACATGGCCTTTAAAATTAAGCAAATTATAATAATGAAATTATTTATATTATATAAATGTTAAAGAATTTTTATTCTTTATTATATTTATAAGTAAGTAGATGAACTTCTTATGCAGAAAAATTATTGCCTTTACAATCTAGGAATGAAAATTATTTGCATAATGTATTGGTAAAACCATGGTGTCAGAGTGCATGCTACTTCTGTTTGTCATGCTGTCATTCTGATATTTCCTATTTCATAGTAGATAAGAGTTTCTGCTATAAACTCACCAATACTGTACTGTACATATGTGATTTGAAATGCCTCTTTATGATTAGTTAGCATTTAATTTTTGCAATTAATGTTCATATTTTTGATACTTCATATTTGAAAAAACTCACAAGTCCAGGAATTCATAAAACGAGAATTACTATACAATATATACTATATATATGTTATGACCATTGCCCGATATTTAGCCAATTTGCAAAGAGGCTGGCCACTTCTAGATTTGGCCAAAGCTCAAAATATATAAGAATTTACGACTATTTCGGGCTTTGGCTAGCCAATTCGAGAATTATCCAAGAAAAAGTGCCAAAGCTAAAAGTTTTGCAGAGCTAAGTGCAATCAGGCAAATTTTGGCTTATTCATCAGAGAGAATGGAATTGTGTCATGTCATATGTTGATTTTATCAATATTGATGCAAGAGATTATAGAACCGTCCATGTATAGAACTTATTCACCCACTAATATGAATGGAATTGTCTCTTAGAGTAAAGAAAAGGATAAAGCTGGGGTAGAGATGTGGAAAATAAAGAACCAATTGAAGAAAAGAACCAATAAAGAACCAATTTTTGTAACCAATTTATCGTAATACATTACAGATTTATTTTTATATTTTCCCATAAAATAAAAAAAGATAAAAATGAAATACCATATTTATGAACAATTCTAGCAAAGATGGTAAATTTTTTATATTTATTATAATAAATATAAAATGTTTTCAGCATTATATATGTTATGTACAAAGTGATTAATAAGGGCATTATTTATAATAATGAATTGAATATTAAAATTGTTGAATAATGACAATCAAAATTGGCATTGTAATAAATTTAAAAAATTTGATCATATTACAATAAAACGTTGATTATCCAGACACCCTGGCCACCTCGGGCCGAATTAAAATAGCGGCTAAAAATTTCTTTAAAACAAAATAAAACATAGCAAAGAAAAAGGTTTACAACCGTATATATCAGAGTGACTAAACTGCTGCTCGCGAGCCACATGCGGCTCTTTGAGTACCTACATGTGGCTCTGAAGTAAAATTGAAAATGAAAATAAAACTTTATAAAGTTTTAAAATAACATTTATAAAATTTTTAAAGAATTTTATTCACATAATGGTGATTTCATTTGTTTTATAGATCTAGCAAAACTTCGTAGCACTAAGAAGTGCGAAGCGTCATGCCTCGTGACATGCTTGTAAAGATAAACAAATCTTAAAGTTACGCGCATCTTAAAGTTAAGTGAAGCGTCACGCCTCGCAACGTGTTGCCGCAGCGTGACGCTTTGTATATCCCTACGATATAGAAAGGGAGTGGTGGGGATGATTTAGCACATGGTAGGCAACTCATTGTTCACACTGATTAAAACCAATGAGAACAATTTTTTTGTTTTTTTTCTTCATTTAATAAAGATATAATTAATATAACTTGTTACCTTAAAATTTTCGCTATTTATAAAAATATATTTATGGCTCTCGAATAATTTTTAAATCGTTATGACGGACAGGTTTGGCTCTTCCGTCTCAAAAGTTTGCCAACCCCTGCTCTGGATAATCGATGCTTTAATATATCTATGTACAATTAATTGCATAAAAATCTTTAATAAATCAACAGACACTATATAGTAATTAGAATAGTTATTAAAATAAGTTTATTTTGACAGTTTTTTGCATATAGCTTATAACAAAATAATTTGAAAAATTTTCACAAACTAGAATATTTTTGAAAGGTAAATATTATTAAATGTTTTAATTAATATTAACAAAATGCATTATTAAGTCATTCTTCTCCTTTAAGTTGATTTTTATGATAAAAGGAGAGGAATGATCACTCCTCTGCTCTCCAACCCCTACCGCTTTTGATACTGACAAAAAGATATCTTTATCATCACTTTTCCCAACCATATGATAGCAATATTCATATTGACCCATCAATGTGATAAATTATGATAAACAATGCAAAATTTATTACAATACCCTATTTTGTTTGTCATTATTCATAATAGCTGGGCATTTTAAATAATGCCCGTATTAATCACTTTGTCCATAACGTATACAGTAATCCCTTGTTTAATGCAGTACTCGCACAACATGGTTTCAATATAACATGGTTTACAAATTTTATACTTGAAGACAGCAATGAGAATTAAAAATGCTTTCTCTTCCATCTGTAGTAAATTAATGGGTTATATGTAATGAATGAAATGCAAGTACAATTTTTAATTTTTATAATTTCATATTAAGTTTTTTATGTTTTCTTAAGTTACATGGATTATCTGATTTAAATAAAAAAAAATTTTTTTATTTCATATTTTATTTTGTTCTTGTAATTAAAAACAAAAAAGGCTTCAGAACCTAACTCCTTTTTTTGTATGTAATGTGAATCTCATATAAGGCAAAGTTTCTTTGGAACCAATTAACTGCCTTAAATGAGAGATTGCTGTATATATCATTTGTTTAAAAAATATAATAAATATTCTCAAAAATTCAGCAGAATTTTTAATATCTTTATTCATTTAATTTGACAGTTATTAATTCATAAAATTTCAAATATCGATTGAATTTTAATATATTGATAATAAAGTGCATTTTTGTAGCTAAAAATTATATATATCATTTTTAATTATTTGGTTTTTAATTTTGAGATTAAAAATAAGAAAAGAACTTTGCAAATTCTTATAAGAAATCGTATTCTAAGTGTCATTTCTTTCGTGCAATTTTTTTTCTTCATTTTTCTTTTGTATGATATTTTAAACTATTCATTAAAAAGATTTCTCTCATGTTTTTCAACTGTAAATACAGGTTTCCTTTTGACATGTTATATGCTAACTAACTACAATAAGACTCCGTTTAACATGGAGGATATGTTCCAAAGAAATCAAGCGCTAAATGAAACAGCGTTAAACAAGATCATCATAACATGTAAATAATGAAATAAATGAAATAGAACAGTGAATAAAAAAATATATGTACCCTTCTTTTTAATTTTATTTTGTAACATGTATTATTACTATTGTATTACATTAATTATTGACATTTTTTATTGCTAATATCTATTTTGTAACATGTATTATTACTATTGTATTACATTAATTATAGACATTGTAACATGTATTATTACTATTGTATTACATTAATTATAGACATTTTATTATTGAACATGTATTATTATTATTGTATTACATTAATTATAGACATATTTTATTTATTATTACTATTGTATTACATTAATTATAGACATTTTTTATTGCTAAATATCGTTACCTATTGTATTACATTAATTATAGACATTTTTTATTGCTAATATCAATTCAATATACGTAGCATTTTTGTTTATTTTATTTTGTAGCATGTATTATTACTGTATACATAGGATTTTTTTAATTTTATTTTGTAACATGTATTATTACTATAATATACATAACATTTTTTAAATTTTATTTTGTAACATGTATTATTACGTGAATAAATATATATATACATAGCATTTCTTTAAATTTTATTTTGTAACATATATTATTACTATTATACATTAATTATAGACATTTTTTATTGCTAATATCAATTTGTATTCATCTTATATATAATTATTGAATAATTTAACAGCTCAAACAGGTGAAAAACAAAAAATTAAATTTTATTACTGTAGAACTTTCAATAAATCATTAGAATCATTGATTCTAATGATTTATTCTTATTCGAAAAACCAACCACTGACGATGGCTTTATTAAGCCGAAAGTTCTACGGTAATAAAATTTAATTTTTTGTTTTTCACTTGTTTGAGCTGTTAAATTATTCAATAATTATATAAGAAGAAAATGAAAAGTGAAATTGTGGTATTATAAAAATTTGTATTCATAAATCATTCATGAAAATCAAAAATATTCGAATAAATAAATTAGTTTGTGATGAGGAAGGTTCTTCCTCATTTGACACTTTTTGTTTTTTCATTAAGAAGTTATCTAACGTCATTTGCCTTTTCCTCTTTCCTTCAACAAGCAATTATCGATACTGAGATATCACATCCATGACACTGTCAATAACTAGACATTGTAACCCATGACACTTCATCTTGCCTTTGAACTTCTATTAATTTGGATCATTTTGTATAAACTGATCCATAATTTCCGTAATAGTTAATTTGGATCATTTTGTATAAACTGATCCATAATTTCCATAATAATGGTTAAACTTGTTTTGAGAAAATTCATTTCAAATTCCTTTTGCTCCTCATCTTCAGAAATGCTTACTCTTGTTGACTGATCATAAATATGAACTGTGACCACAGTAAACTTTAGTATATACTATACTACATTGATATGAAATGCATTGTGAGAAGGTATAGGAGTATTAAAGCAATAAATTCGTGTGATTTCGGATTTATGTGAGTATAACGGTTTGAAAAACTGCACAAAAGTGAATCAA
Source organism: Olivierus martensii (assembly GCA_000484575.1). Lineage (NCBI taxonomy): Eukaryota > Metazoa > Arthropoda > Arachnida > Scorpiones > Buthidae > Olivierus > Olivierus martensii. The sequence goes on along the minus strand of AYEL01085355.1, from coordinate 6,784 downwards.
TAAAAAATATAGATTTTGAAAAAAACCATGTTATATTGAAACAGTGTTAAACAGAGCAGCATTAAGCGGGTTCTTACTGTATGTGCTAACTATAAACAACGTTACTACTGTTTTCTGTGATGTGTTTTTCAACTGGAAAGACATTTTTTCTTTGTTAATTTTCCAATTTGAATAAAACTATTTGAATACTGGTTAGCTTTTCTCTTTGTTTTTGAAATAATTTTTTCTACTTTGACTAAACTAAAAAGATTTTCATAGTGGTAATAACATGAGTTAGAATTGGTATGATCAATTCCCATAACTGCATGATCAGATCTGCCAAACTTCTAGCTTTAGCCACTTTTTCTTGGAAAATTGTCAAATTGGCCATTGATTGTTGGCCACATTGCAAATTAGCCTGCCAAAGCCTGAAATAAATTCTCGTATATTTCGGGCTTTGGCCAAATCTAGAAGTGGCCAGCCACTTTGCGAACTGGCTAGATTTCAGGCATTGAACGTAACATATATATATGTTATGGGTAATATGCGAAATCCAGATAATGTCGAGATTAACCAAGAAATGTCAACATTATCCGAGTACAGTGGATAAAGACAGAAATAGAAAATAATTTATCTCATTTTCATCCTTATCCGGATAATCTTGACATTAACCAATAAGAACTGGATAACATTGAGGACTATTTGTTAAAACTAAGCACAAATGGTTACTTCACACTGCAATAAAATGACAATTTCTGAACTGAAATGCAAAAATAATAAGAAATAAAATTTACCATATATAAGAAATTATAATAAGGGTGCTAAAAAACTCTATCACCAAACTTCAGGGATGATAGAAAGAGACAAGAGAAGCACTTTTTGTCCTCACAATGTACCTTCTCTGGGACATAGATTTTGAGCTTTGTGCCCTAGAAGTTTGTCTTGAACCAATCTGTGTCGGCTGAATTGTGTTTTATCTCCACTTCATTGAAAGACTGCCAAAGATGCTGATTTTCTGAGAACAGTTTTGTCCACAGACGAGGCATGTTTTGCATGGGAGCGATGCTTGACTAGCCACAACAGTTTTGTGGTCTGAAGAAAATCCTCAAGTGTGACTTCTTTCTGGCTCTCAACATCAGGACTGCTGTAATGTTTGGGCCAAAATTCTTGGTGACTTTGATCTGCCCATATGTATTGCCTCCCTGCCTAAACTCTCGGATCTAGTGTATGTGACCCGCTCGCCTAATCTCGATTGTCTACACAGATAATCTCAATTTTTGTTTATTGCAACCAAGCCAATAAACAAAAATTGCGCTTGTGCAATTATTTCTTCAAACTTCAAATGCAAAATTATTCAAGAGTGGGTGAATAATGTCAGTATTATCTGGATAAACATCGAAAAATAATAAACAGCCACTTCTTATTAAACATTATCCAAGTCTGGACTTTACCCATAACACACACACACACACACACACACACACACACACACACACACATACACACACACATACACACACACATACACACATACACACATACACACATACATACATACATACATACATACATACATACATACATACATACATACAGTATATATATATATATATTTATATGTAGTGTATATATATATAGTTGAAATATAAAGAATTTTTGTATGTTTAGCATTTTATTTTGAGGCAAATGAATAATATGGAATGTGTGTTTCAAGTAAAAAATAATATGTATAAATATAGATTTACAACAGATATGTTAATAAAGTATTGAAATAAGATTTTAAACTATCATTCATGATATATAGGTATCATCTCTGGAATGAGAAGTTGTGTTGCTGGAATTGTTTGTTAGATATGTGAATAAAATATTTACTATATTTATCAGTGAAGATATTTTTTTTTTTTTCATATATGAAAATTCTCTTTAAGAATGTTATTAGTGCTTTCCACATTGACAATTATTTGCTGCTGTATACAAAATTTTGAGAGAGATCAGTGATTTCCTTCAGGAAAATATAGTAATAAAAAGATACAATATATTGAATGCTGTATTTTTTTGTACAACATTGACTATATACAAATGTATATTGAATTTTTATAGTCCTACATATTATGCTAATATAAATATGACATTATATGAGAATGTTTTCAAACTTGACTATCTCTGTGTATGTCAGAATTTTTGCCAAGTGATAAGATTATCCATTTAACACTTTTTTGAAGTTGAAAGACTGGCTCTCACCACTTGCAATATACAGATAATCTTTAACTTATGATAATATGTATTTATGACAATGATGTAATCAGTAAATTCTGTGATTGGTTAATGAAATTCAATGGGTTTGAGTTCATGACCAAAAGGTCTGATATTGGGAAAGAATCCTTTTTTTGTGTTTTATTCTTGTATTTTTTGTTCTTTATGCTTATTAAGATAATGTATAGTGTCATAGTAAAATTTAGATGTGAAAAATTCGTAAATTTTGGGCATTTCTGAGTTCTGCTCAAATCCGACTTGTGACTGAAGGGTTTGAATCAAATCCCAATTTAAGTCGAAGACTACCTGAATTTACTATTTCCAGATGAAAGTCAATTTATAGGAATGATATCAATAAAGTATTCAATGTATAAATGGTTATATGTAAGTCTAATATATAAATTATTGTAACAAACTTTCATAACTGATTTGCAGTCATCCCATGATAAGAACTAATGAATAATAATTTGGATGATCCCTTGCCATTTCTTTAATGTATAGTTTCTTTGTTTAAACAAATAATTGTGAATAGTATAAAATATCATTTATCAAATATATCGGAAACTGAAATTCACAATTTCATTAACTCTTAGAAAAATGGTGAAGCCCCTGTGTGCAATCAGATTACTGCAGAGGTTAGTAAACATATTTATTCAATTAATCCAATTTTAATAGTTAACATTTTGAATTACTGCTTACAAATCTACCTTATGGAAACATTCTCTCTGTCACCTTATCCCTAAACCTGATACTAAAATCTTTGATAGCCCTAAATGTTACAGACCAATCAGTCTTCTTCTGGTACTTGGTAAATTCTGGAAAGAGCACTCATTAAACACATCAATTTTCATTTGCATAAAAACAAATCACTCAATAGTAACCAATTTGGCTTTACTCCTCAAACCAATACTGTGGATGCAATCCTTAAAGTCAAAAACATCATTCAAACAACTTTCACAAAAAAAAAGATTATGTCTTATTATTCCGCTTGACATCTCACCTGCATTTGATCATGCTTGGGTCCCTAAAATACTCTTTGAACTTAGGAGACATAATTGCCCCAAAAATCTTTATCAATTAGTTGTCAATTACTTTCACAATAGAAAAATCTCTCTTTTGTACCGGGGTTCATTTTACACCAATAACATCTCCCTGGGCTGCCCTCAAGGTTCTGCTTGTGTTCCAGGCTTCTGGAACATTTTAATGAATACTATCTTTCAACTCTCCCTTCCTTCTGATTGCAACCTATTCTGCTTTGCTGATGACTGTCTTGTCACTATTGTCGATAAAACAGTCTCTGGTATTGATAGTAAAGCTAAATCGATCCTTTCTAAAATTTTTAAATGGGGAATGATTGCAAATTGAATTTTAATGCTAATAAAACCAAGGCTATGTTGGTAACTCATAAAATGAAAATCGCTAAACCCACTCATGTCTTCAAAGGCAAGCAATTAAGCTATGTTGATGAAATTAAGTACTTAGGCTGTATATTGGATAAAAATGCTTCTTAGGTTCCTCATATTAAACATATCCTCAGCAAAACTGAAAGGATGCTTTTTCTTCTGAACTGCATTGCAACTCTGCATTGGGGCCTCTCATCTGATACTATAGAGTCAATTTATAAGGGGGCAGTCTATCCAAAGCTATTGTATGCTTGTCCTGTCTATGGCAAAGCTGTTAACAAAATTAAAGTTAAATAAATGTTATTAAAATTTCAAAGGAGGGTTTGCATCATAATTATTAAAGATTACCGAACCATTTCTCATGAATCTTCTTTTGTTACTGCTAATAAATTGCATTGGATATTTTAAGTAAGGAAACTGTTACGTTATATTTTTCTAAAAAATGGCAGCGAAATTAATATTAATGATGCTTTCTTTCTGGTTGACACTGCAACCGACTTCAGAATGCTTCCTCACTCCTATTACAGTCATAACTCAGTAATTAGCACATTTAACAAGATCTTGAGCCTGTATGGCCAATATCTTCAGTGACTGTTCCTATAAAAGGAATTCATCAGCAATGGTTGAGATTTTGAAGATTCTACTGGCCTTTAGATACACCATTTAGGATATCTAGTATCATGGTGTGAGGTTGATACAAATCAGTCTCTGTCACTCTAGAGTACCTTCTGCCTTTTTAGGTCAGTAGCTCATGAGAGGCTGTTATGATCTTGCTTGTATTTAAGAGCCTTGTCATTATAAGGGTCAAACATGAGACCTTAATTGTAAGGGGGCAGTTTATTTACTTAAAAGTAAATAAAAATGCCCTTCAGAATCAGAAATCAAAATCTTAGAATCTTAACTCAGAAAGTGACTCTCGGATATGTATTTTTTCTAAAGATAACATAAATAATTCACTTATGAGATTTCTGTATTAGATATCTAACAACTTTATGGGTGAAACTTGAAGGAAATTACATTTACAGAGAATTTATTATTTCCTCTGTATATTTTCCTTATGATAAAGATGAACTTCCACTGATCACAAATTTTATTTTTTTTGATCAAAAAATAAAATTTTGAATTCGTTTGAGTTTCGTCAAGTTTGATTTATTGGTTGTTATTGATACTAATTTTCATCATATAGTTTGGAGAAGCAGAGATATCAGTCAAAACAGTGAGCACTTATTGGAGTTCCTAATAGATACTAATCTTTTTGTTTTAAGTAAGGGCAATGAACAGAAGGAAGGTCATTGATCTAACATTAGAAGTTAAAAATGTTTATGACCTATCTGAAGATTGGTATAAATCTGATGAGTTGTCTTTTTGGATCATAGATACGTCAATATGGCACCCATCTAGGTAATAATTTCAAGGAAAACTAATTGGGCTTTTTATAAAGAAGACCTTAAGCTTAACCTTAGGGGTATTTAAACTAGATTTTGCTCAGATGGAGATGACTGTTGATCAGATTCAATAGGCAATTCTCTTGCCCTACCATTGAAACTCTCCAATTAAGATACTTGTCTCATCAAGGCAGATTCCTTGATGGAATAAACAGCTTGGCAGTCTTAAACTAATGTCCTTCAGGTCTGCTTGACCAGACAGTATTTTGCTGGTGTTATTACAACAGGGCATAGATCTTCTAGACATGCCTTTTTGCCATAACTTCAAGGCATAATTAACTTTTAGCTGTATTCTATGGTCTTGGAGAAGGTAACAATTTCTTTCATATTAAGCCTGGGCATAGTGCTTATATTGAGGCTATTGTTCTATTGATCTTATTATCCAATCAGCCTGACATCATTCTTATTAAAGATGATGGAAAGACTGATGGATAGATTTGTTAGGGATGGAGCTTTAATAAAAATTCTCTTCATTGCAGTTAATTTGCCTATCAATTGGGTAAATACTCAATGATGATGTGTCACTCATTGAGAGAGCAATAAGATACTGTAAGACTCCATTTAATGCAGGGATATGTTCCAAAAAAGCCAAGTGCTAAATGAAACAGCATTAAACAAGGTATCTTAACACATAAATAATGGGAAACGTGAAACAGTGAATAAAAAAATACATGTACCATTTTTTTAATTTATTTTGTAATGCTTATTTATTATTATTATTATTATTATTATTATTATTATATTAACATCAATGTGTGCATGGAGTATCTCCGGAGCAAAGTGCTATGTCAGATACAAGTCAAGACGTAGCTACTTGTGATGTTAATTGTAATTTAACTAAAGGCTGTTTCACAATTAGCGGTTGCGACGCGGGATGCGGATGCGGAAGCGGCCACTCGTGCGGTTAACTTCCACTAGCATATGCACGGAGAAACAGCTTTCCGTTGCTATTTCACAATAAGCGTTCCCGCATTCTCCTCTGGCGTTCTGTTAAGTCTTCCTTGTTTGTGATTGGTCAATTGAGTTGCCTTGTAAAATGGTGCTGAAAGTAAACTATTCGGTTAAAAAAGTGCATTATTGAAGATGGAGTTCTCTTTTCACGCGTGCTATGGTCTTTTATTATTATAATAAGTATATATGTCAATACCAGAATGCTTCACGATAAAGCTGTTTGTTGATTGGTTGAAACACTCACAGATCCGCAAAAATTTCAACCAAGTTGAAATTGCCAAAACCGCCCGCAAACTGGTTAGCAGAAAATAAACGCAAAGGTTCCGTTTTTTGTGAAATGATTACGGAAGCGGAAATTAGATTCTTGCGATGCGGACCCGCAAGAGCTCATTTTCCGCTCCACAACCACTAATTGTGAAACAGCCTTAACTGTCTGTGTCAGTGTTCAGAAACTTTCTTAAAATATGTTGTATGTATTGAGTAGAGATGCTTTTTGTAGTGTTATGTATGTCTTGGGATGTAGATCTAATGTTTTGAGGCTAATGTAGTGTGTGAGGGATTACTCCTGTGGAGGAGAGAATGTACTACTTTTTGCATTCCCCAGAGATGCTTAATTTCTTGTGAGAGTTCTGTGTATTTGCTAATTTTTTGGGTGAATGCATCCTGTATGTTGTATGTGTCTGGTATTAAGATGTCTATAATGTAGATAATTTTGTTTTGGTTGTCTATGAGAGTGATGTCTGGTCTGTTGTG
>AYEL01085354.1:0-33193 GCA_000484575.1 Olivierus martensii | reverse complement strand
GATTTGGCGGTTGGTTTGATGATGATATGAGACGCAATTCCTGGTAAGTTATTAATTTAGATGATGAACAATGATGTAAAATATGAAAATAAATATTTCTTAAACAGTTAATGTTAAGTTTATTGTGGTTATTCATCGTGAAACTTAACTAATGGCCGGAATCTCACAAAGCAAGAACCAATTACCATATTTTCCATAGAGTTAATACTTCGATTAGTGCGAATTCGAGTAGCGCGAGAAATTCGTGGAACCAATTATTCGCGCTAATCGAGGCCTACCTGTAGTCTCGTTAAAGTTAGAATTTTTCGTTTAGTTTTATTCGTTATTTTCGTTAGCTATTGTTCTATGTTATTTGTCATCGATTTATGTTATATTTTTGTTTTCTAATTAATTATTATTATTATATTAACTAATGAATGTTATTCAATTTCATTGGAATGACATCATATTTTATCCGTTTTTTTAACTACAGATCTTTTATAAATACTTTTTCAGTGCTATGTTGGTAATCGGGAATAAACACACTTAGTTTTTAAACATTCCAACATTAGTATTTAAAGAATTAATTGGAAACTTATTAATGAAGAATAGCTTGGAATTATTTAATGAAATATTAGTTAAGAAAATTCTTTTATGAAATTCATATATTCAATGATAAATTTAGTTTGATACTTTACTGCAAGAAGTGCTATGTTTTCATTTATTTAAGTAGTTTATTGTGTTACATTAATTATAGACATTTTTTTTAATACTGATTTATATTCATAAATCATCTATTAAAATCAAAAATATTTGAGTAAATAATTTATGTTTGTGATGAGAAAGGTTCTTCCCTCATTTGACACTTTTTGATTTTTTGTTAAGAAGTCATCTTACATTGCTTGCCTTTTCCTCTTCTGTTCAGCAAGCAATTGTCAACAGTGAAACATCGCATCCATGATACTTCATCTTGCCTTTGAACTTTAAAGAAAATGATCCAAATTTTAGTAAACTGATCCATAATTTCTGTAATAGTGGCCAAACTTGTTTTGAGAAAATATGGCCACGTTGACAGTATGTAACTATAGTTCAAAGTGGCAGCATTCAGGTTAAATCTAAAATGAGATAATTGTTATTTTTATTACTGTAAAATAATGCTAATGACCGATCGTAAATACGAATTGTGACCGCAGTAGACTTTCATATGACAACACTGCACTGATATCAAGCACATTACAAGACAGCATAGAAGTATCAAAGCAACAACTTCATGCAATTTCAGTTTTTGTGAGCATTAATTCATTTTAGCATGGTTTTTTTAAAAACCAAAAAATGAATTAATAAAAAGTATAGAATTTGAAAAACTGCATTATATCAAAACAGAGTTAAATGGAGCAGCATTAAGCAGGGTCTTATTGTACAAGGAAGTTGCCTTTTGATCATTTCTTGATATCCAAGGGGCATTTGATTTGACTTATTTCAAGCAAATTAGCCTTATAGCTAACAGACATGAAATCTGTTCAAGAATTATTCATTGGATTGATTCCATGCTAAAGCATAGAGTTGCTTATAATACACTCTATGAGAAGAAAGTTAAGATATTCACAGATGGGTTGTCTACAGAAGTCTTTCTCCGTTTCTTTGGTGCCTTGTGATGAATGATCTTTTAACTACGTTCAATAGAAGAGTTTCTTTTCTGTTGGCATACCAATGCATGGCTATCATTGTGGTGGGAAAGTTTCCCAGGACTGTATCTGAAGTGCTTCTGACAGTTCTCAATACAGTTTTTAAATGGTGTGACAAGTTCATTAACTATTAATCCAGCAAAGACTATAATTGCACGTTTTACATAAAGAAGACAATTGATGGGACTTTCTGAACTATCTCTTTTCAGCCAAAGATTACAGTTTTCTACTGAATAACTTGGTGTTATTTAAGACAAGAGATTGACTTGGAATCCACATACAGATTTTATTTTATTGTAAAAGATCTGTAAAGCCCGATGGGCTTGTAGAGGTATTTTGCTAAGACATGATACTTAAACCAAAGTTTCTATATTGGATATAACCATTGTTATGAGACCCATTATTAACATGCTATCATTATTTTGTGGCAAAGAGTTAACAACTTGTAAAAGATTCAAAGATTGATGTGGCTGAGCATCACAGGAGCTATGAATACTACTACTATTGTTACTCTTGAAATCCTCTTGGGCATTTCTCCTTTGCATTTATGTGTTGAAGCCAGTGCCTGGGAGGGTTATTAAAGTCTTTATTGTTGTGGGAAAAGTATTTCTTGAACCCTCAAAGTGTAGCATTCATTTTTTTGAATGGGACAAATCACTCAATCACATTCTTGAGATGGTTAAAGATTAATGGTGTCCAGATTTAGCTTCTTCAAACCTTTCACTGTTGTTTTACCCAGCATGGAGAGGTGAGGAGATGGATTTGGGCACAGTATCAAGGTTTGACTGGTCTTGTATATAGGTGGTTCCAATACGATATTTTTACAACTTTATAAACAGGAGTATTAATATACCTTTATAAATGACACTCAGATTCTATATTACACAATTTTATTTGTTTAATCCAAAGCGCTTTTGGCATATTCATAGCCCTCTTCAGCGGTACAAACTTTAACTCTTAAGCGGCGGTCACACCTTGTGATTTTTAGCTGCGGCCACCCCTGGAACTGGCTCTTCTCCCTAACCTGTAAACCCTCTCTGAACCGGTTGCTGATGCGACCGGTTCAAAGAGTTGACAACAAAAAGTTTGTTCTTGTGGCGATGGTCGCAACTGCACATCCAATGAGAGCTCTCTTTCTCTGACATCATCAGTAGTCAGCCATTGCTACAATTTTATTGGCTAAAAGTGTAGATTAGTGCGACAGCAGTAACTACAGTTGTGACCACGAACAGTCAAGTGCAACAAGCGACTTCATCCGGTCGCGGCCGCGGCTAAAAATCACAAGGTGTGACTGCTGCTTTAATGGGGGTGCAAATCTAGCTCCTCTAAAGCGTGTTAGTTTAGCGTAGCTCTCACCGTTAGGATAATTTAGTAGGCCGCCCCCAAACAGTATTAGCCCAGGGCCCTCAAAGTTAACCATCTGCCTCTGGTGACATACGAATGATGATAAAAAAAATTATTAATAATTTTTACTGCAGCGGCGGCACAGTGCGATTTAAGCCGGATTTCCACTTGGGATAAAATCTGTAGCAAACGCAGAAAGGAGCTCTTTCCATAGCAACAGAACTTGATCTTCAGCCACTTGTTAGAAACGAGACGTTGTTAGCTCCAAACGTCTGCGCTACTATACAGCGACTAGCCAATCAGAGAAGAGCTTAATACTAAACCAATAATACAATAGTCGTGATTGATCGTTGACGTATTCCTATTCTTATTGACTATTGGATAATATCGCAGTTATTTACCACAAATGTTTAATTGAATCATTGAATGGGAACGAATACTGGACATACTGTATCTGCCAAAAGCGCTTCAGATTAAATGAATAAAATTGTGTAATATAGAATCTGAGTGTAATTTGTAAAGGTTATATTAATACTCCTGCTTATAGAGCTGTAAAAATATCATATTAGCAGAAAGCAGTGTATTGGAAGTTTGTAGTATAGATGGTTCCAAATCCACTACTGGTGTAAGGGCAAAGGTTTATTTCTTGTCCTTTATTGGACCTGAATGTGTCCTGGACATCAGATCTGATGCATTTGGACAGATTATCAGGGATTAATTGGCAGCTTAGCACCTCTTCCAGTGAAGGACTATTCCTTAAAAACGATAGATAGATAACAGATCATCAGGTGCGCAGATGGCGCACTCGATAAATACTTGGCCCGTAATCTGAAGGTAGTCCTTTTGATCCACTTGCGTATGGTGAAAATACATCAAAAATGAGTGAATATGTGTCCGAGCTTTTCGTTGAATATGTCCATGTAATAGTATTTTTTAACACTTGAAAAACTGAATTTTTGATAATTCAGCTTAAAAACGATAGATCACCTGTTTGCTAGATGGCGCACTCGATAAATACGTGGCTCGTAACTGAAGGTAGTGATCATTATTATTATTATATACTAAAATATTCTCTCTTACACAGCTGGACCAATTAATGTTTTAATAAGAGAAAAAAGTTAATTATAAACAAAATATCCTCTGAATATATTAAAACATAACAAATATTATTGAAAGTCACTTTAACATGAATAATAATCAATAATTTCAATACACTGGTATCATAATAAAATAAAAATATCCTAAAATATAAGTTTACATAATAAGCTTGTGATTCTTTAAAAAAACTGTTATTTCGTGTTTATTTATTTATACATTATTAAATAAATAAATTTAGATTTTTAAATATTTTGTTTTAAAAAACAATATTTAGAATTATATAATATATATATCTAGTATTATTTAAAATTATAGTATTTTATAAACAAATATAATTAATCAAATTAATCATTAAATTTGTAGTTAATTTAATGTACCATACATACTTGTTATAAGCCAAAGAAGATGCCTTAAAGGGGAGTTAGCTTATAAATGATTTTTTGAAAAATAGTAAGATTTGGTAATAAGATAATAAGAGTCACACTGCATTCCTATCAAGCCTTTATACCAGCAGCACAGACAATTATATTTGCTCTAACAAAAATCATTATGTTACTGATTCTTTCAAGTTTTTATTAAAAATATGTTAATATATATGATTATATATAATATAATATTTTTTAAGTATTTAAAAATTAGAAACTACACATATGATTGAAAATACACAAAATGATCACATTGCATCCTCTTGGTGCTATTAGCATGTCCTGTAATAGTGGCAAGATGTGCTATATTTATTCATAAAAAAATTATTTCTTCTCAGTTATATCATTAAAAATATGCAGATGTGGGTAAATGTTCATATTTAAATACATTTAAAAATATTAATCTAAAATATTGGCACTGCATAAATAAGATCAGAAATGTATAGACTGACCTTTTCTAAAAAGTAAACATAGCATCCACTACTGTATGTATCATCAGTTAGTATTAAACAGAAATGTACAAATCTATGTACTGATATTTTTGATCAATAATTTGTGCATTTCTGATAATTTGGATTTTTTAGAAAATACAGATTAATTATTTTACAGCTGATTTTGGGCATCAGATTTGTGTACCTGGTGATTGTGGCTTGTGCTGGTCAGTTTTTCTCTTTTATCAGTTGTGGCAAATTTCTGTTTTAATTTTAATTTTTGTTTTATCATTTAAACTTTGTTAAATATTTTTGTTGAGATTTAAAAGTGACAAAGCTTTTAATATTTTTTTGATATTTTCCATGGAACAAACATTTCAATAAAATTTTATTGTAGAGAACTAGATGTGATGAAACATGACCACATCCTGCTCTTTATTCAATTTTCTCTTCATTGAATCATATTGTTTTAATGCCATAAATCTGGCATTTTATTTATGTGGCCATATTTATTTCACTAAGAAACTGGATTTGGAAAATTTTTTAAATTATAAAAGAAATTATCTGCTGAAATTCTGTGATCGTGGCAAAGCATTTTGCCATGGCCAAAGGAAGGGATGAAGAGAGTATCTTTTGTAGATAATACCTAGTTATCCTGCCTGTAGTCATATGCTTGTATAAAGATTAAGCTATGATGCAGATCTAAGTACATACCAAAATAAGGAGAACTTATCTATTTATTTCAATGAATGACATATTGTTCTAATATTTAAAAGTTGGGGATCGACTTATATATACGTTTCAAATTTTTACTGATTTTTAAATTCTGAAGTTAGAGAAGTCAGCATATACACTAGTATATATGGTAATCTTTTATTTAAACTTAAATTAAATTTTTAGAACAAAAAAATTGCTTACTTACAAATCTTGATGAGTTGTCATTTCGATGGGTTTTAGCATTACCAAACGCTGCAATGAACAAGCTTCTGTATAAAGCACAATACAGGAATATTTCATTATATAAATAATTATTTATAATTATTAGCTTACATTTAAAATTTCCATAACTGAAATATTGCAAACTGGATTTTATTATTTACTATTCATTATTATATTGGTGTATTCAGATTTATTTATTACTGTATTCTGTATAATTTTTATAATGTAAAAAATTAACTACATAAAATAATGTTATATACCTTCTAAAAGAGGATTTGATTGCAGAAATTGATTTTTAACAGTTTCTACCTCACTTTCTGATCCTGATATTGCTGCTAAATACTGAAGTATAAACTTACTTGCTTCTACAAAGAGTAAAAATTTATATTAATAACTTAAAAACTTTAAATAAATTAATTTTTAATAAATTTATAAATAAATAGATTGAATGAAATGAATATAAAGAAATGCAAGAAAACAAATGACAACTATTTTTTTAAAAATTGAATATTCATAATTAAATACGTTTAAAAATATTAATTTATCAGGCACTGCACAAATAAGATCAGAAACGTAGAGACCAATCTTTTTAATGAATAAACATGGTAATTGCTACTATATGTATTATTAATTAATATTAAATGAAAATATAGTGATCCCCAATATTTCTGATCAACAATTTACGATATTTTTAATACTTCTGGTATTTACAAAAAAAATAGTATGATCATTTTGCAGCTGATTTCAGACATCAGATTTGCATTCCAAATGTGTGCTGGTTATTTTCCACTCCATGTAAAACTTCTATTGTTTATTTTAGTTCTGATTTTTTATTGTTTAAGTTTTGTTAAATATTTCCATTAAGATTAAGAAATACTTAATATTTTTTAATATTATCTGCTGAACAAACATTTCAATCAAATCATATTTGTTGGGAAATGGACTGGACATGACATGGCATGATCACTTCCTATTCTATGTTCAGCTTTCTCTCTGCTTTGCATTTCAATGTTTATGAGTCTGACTTTTTTGTCTAAATGGCTATATTTATGCTGATAATTAGCTGGACTTGGAGAGTATTTAAAATTATAAAAAAATTATCTATGGTATTTTATTTTAATGAATATCATATTGTTCTAATTCTTGAAATTTGGAGTCAGCTTATATATGAGATTCAATCAAAATTTTGGATCCTTATGGGTTAGGAATGAGCAAATGATCACTAACCTCAGTAAAAGTAGTTATAGAGCTTTTGTGCAAGCAATCGAATCTGATGAAGTATTCTATCTTGCAAAAGAGTCACTGTCAAGACATCTTTATTACTTCCATTTTGGAATGATATAATTATGCAATATATCTCAATATTGCTAGAAAGTAAAAAAGGAGGATATAGTAGTACATTTTCTCCTTTAAAGAAAAATGGACTAACAGTAAGTGCTGCCCTGCAATATACATACATACACACATGTATAATTGAGATATCAGTGAGTGAGTAGATTAAGCCCTATATAATATGTTGTTAGGATAATGCCTTTTGCCTGTTTCTAAGGTAATTTTATTCCCTATACTTGATAATTAGTTTGATTTTGTGAAGATTCTCAGATCTGGTCATTTCATTAGTTGCTATAATTGTAACACTTTTTAATAAAATGCCAGACATGTTTAAATCCACTGCAGAACAGTGCAATGTACCTTGCACTGTTCTATTAGATTTATTGCCCGCCTGCCATAGAATAATAATACAGGTAGGCCTCGATTATTGCGAATAACGTAAAGATGTAAAAAATTTTTCCGAATTTTATTTCTTTCATAACTTTTCGTTCATTATATAAAATCGGAGAAATCACAATTTTCTATATGAAATCTTAGCCATCCAAAGAAATGTTTGATATTTTTGATAGTGGCAAGTCATGAATAAAATAAGGTACGAATGAAAAAAATTAGATAATTTTAAAAAAAAATTATCGATAAAACACTCAGTACAGTGTGTAAGTAGTTCAATCAAATAAATTTATATTTTATTATTTAATCTTTTTTGAGATTTTATTCAATTTTATAAGTTTCTAATATCGGTTTTCGCTATTTAAAAGTAACGCTTTCCGGTTTTTTTGTCGGTTATTCATTAATTATTGATAAATTGGCCTAATTTGATATATTTATTTTAGGAAAGAGTAAAAGATCTGAGCCCAGGCTGTTATTTTTGTTGCTAGTAATTGTTGTTTAAAATGAACATAATATTCTTATTTTTCAATTTGTTGACTTTCAAACTATAGTAAGACTGTCTATACAACTTGCATTAATCAAATATTTGCTCACACTAAGTGAAAAATCGGTATCATTTTTATAAGTCACACTAATCAAATTTTGCATTATTCGAACTCGAACTAATCGAAGCCTACCTGTAATCAAAAGCCCTTTAGCAATCAAAGATTTTATTCAGGAACATTTTCAATGCACTTGGCGTCTTCCTCAGCTGCTACAGTGTCTTGTAGCAGCTGAGGAAGATGCCAAGTGCATTGAAAACATTCCTGAATGAAATCTTTTGACTGCTAAAGGGCTTTTGAGTATTATTATTTTTTGGTTTGTGTTTAGTGCAGTCTCATTGAACTTTTATTATGCCATAGAATAATTTAGCCATTTATTTGATAAATAATGTAAACCAATCAAAAAAAATTTTAATAGCAAAACTCAAGCTTAGTTGTTAAAAAGCTCAAGTTTGGATCATTTATTTACTTTTAAGAAACTAAGCTTATCAGATTGAATTAAGTTAATAACTTTAGTTGTGGGAATTCTCATTTTCATAAGATGAAAATGGGCTTCTCCTCAGGATCTTTTATAATCTGATTCAAACTTGATTTTGCTCTATAAGTATGTATATTTGAGAGGGTTTTATAATTTAAATATGAATCACCTAGATTTAAAGATGCATGTCCATCTGAGAGAAAAACTGTTCCAAGAGACTCTCAAGAGGGAATTTCACAAATGGACACAGTCCTGAGAGTAGCTTGCAGCACTCCTACTAGCAGCTCTTGGCAAGTGAAGTTATTGGGACTTGTTTGCAGGTGGACAGTTTTATTATACTCTCAGAGATAAGTTCGCATAATTTCAACATGGTTTGTATTTTGAGAGTGGTTTTCTGAAAGTGCTAAGCAACATGACAAAAATTTGGTCTCCTAATGATATCAAGGTGCTTATTGAACAATACAAAATAAATGAAATTTGTCAGAATAGAAGTTTGGAAAGTTAATTCTTTCTTGTATGTTTATTAATGTGTTTCATTAATAAACATTGCATATTTATTTTTTTATTTTTTTCCTATCTGGAGTGGTATCATTTCAGTGTGTTTACTGGATTTTAAATGTTGGTCATAACTGGCATATCAAAACAGTGCTGAAAATAGTTTACAAAGCCAAAACTGTTCAAAATATGGCAAATTTGAACTATACTAAACGTTTTGTTTCTATAGGAACTTATTGTAGTAATTTTTAAGAGCATAAAAAACTATTTGAAATATGATGAATTTTGTAATAATGGAGCAAAACACATTCTTTTTGCTTTAAAGCTATCAAAAACTAGAGGTCCAAAACCAATATTTTATATGAAATTATTATTATTCACCAATTTAATTATTAACCAATATTTTATGTGAAGAATCAACTGATGTTTTGCAAACTGAACAGGAAACATTGAACCTTTTCCATATAATATTTTATAAAAAGTACAATAAAATGTTAGTATATTGCATTTATTTTTATTTTATTAATAATTTTTTAATAATTTGTTTGTATTCTATAAAGTTCATCTATGAAAAAAGTTAATTTTTGAAATATTGATAGGGGTCTGTATATTCTTTGCACCTTTATACCAAGTTATAAAAAATATAAATCAAAGATATTATTTTATCTTATAACATTTTTCATACAGAGCTCTGTAAATAGCTGGACACACTTGTTTGACTATTTTATTTTTATGTTTTTATATGTCGCAATCAAAATAAACATTGAAACACACAAATGAACAACATGTAACAAGTTTTAATTTTCTATCTCAGAGGTGATACAAGACAACATTTGTCCCAGGAGTCTAGGACGATATAAGTATCGACTTGGATGCACAACAAGATGAGAGAGAGAGAGAGTGCTAAATGCGATGACGCCAGGACATGTTCTCCCACAGAGATTGGCAGGGTTCACCCGACCCTAAAGGCACTTAACTGTTGACACACTCTTGCATGATCTTCATGACTTCCTATAGTGGCCATCTGGATGCACTTGACTTTATTGGACTCACCCGACCCTAAAGGGAATACTACTTTACTTTTAACTGTTGACAAACCCTTGCATCATTTTTATAACCTCTTACAGTGACCAGTTAGAGGCCCTTAACTTTATCCGACCTAACATACTTATAGTACATACTGGTATACAGAAGAGGTACAGTAGGCTGCGATATGAATTGGTTGCTGAGAAAAACATTGATCATGATGGTTTGCATTATTGACACTTTTATAATCAAAGTATATATGACTTATCAAATGTGAGAAATCTTAATGTTAAAATTACCCAATCATGCACCAGTATGGCTTTTCTAAATATCATATCCTTTTTTAATATAACTAATCCAACAGCTTCTACAATATATTCTACTTTATAACTTGTAAATTGGCAGAAATTTGTTGAGTGTCTTTAATTTCAAGTTCTCTGATTAGAGCAGATCTGGCACTGAATGTACACTTGCAATCAATCCACGGTTTGATCCAACAGGTCTTTTTGTATTTTACTTTTCTTCTTTTTTTTAAAATAACCTCAGCTACTACAACAGCCACTATAACTCTTTGTTTGTATGATGACATGACATCACTACTCTCAGAAGTTGATTACCTACCACAAAGATAGACATGGTTTTGAGAGTACTCTCTAAGGACATACTCTCACGATCCTCACAGGGTACTAGTGAGAAAAAACTTGAGAAAATACTCTCAAATGGACAGTTTCCTGAGAGTTACTCTTAAGAGTTTACTAGCACTAGATTCTCAGATGGACACATACTCTAATTTATGAATTCTTTTTTATGTTTAGAGAAGACTGATTTTATGTACTATATATGATATTATTTATTAGATAATATAAAATTAAAACTAAATTATTATAACTCAACAATTATTATCTTTTGATTTACCTGTCTTCCCAGAACCACTTTCTCCACTGATGATAATACATTGATCATTGTTTTGATCCCGTAATGAACGATATGAATCATCGGCAATTGCATATCTAATAAGAAAATTTTAAATTAATATAGTTTTCCCATCAATAACAATTAAAACTCTTATGAATAATTTTAAAATATTTTAAAATTACATTATTTAAAATCCCATCAATAACAATTAAAACTCTTATGAATAATTTTAAAATTACATTATTTAAAATATTTTAAATGATATTTTTATGAGTATATTCCATTTTTGTCCATATATTTATTATTAATAATAATGGACAAAAATTTCAGTAAAATAGCAGCAATTTTACTGAAATTTTATTGAATTTCAGTAAATTAGCAGAACAATGTTATTTATTACATTAAATAACATATTTTTTTTTAATAATATTACTTTATTAATGTAAAAAATAATGTATTTTTTAAGTTTAGTGAAAATTCATCATCTAAAAAATAAAATATTCTAAATAAAAGAAATAAATTTGTTCAATAATAACTAATTACTGGATTTGAGAATAAATTTACTTCAATAAAATTAAAAAGATTGAAGAATGTAATAACTAGAATAATTATTTATATAATTAAATGGCATTTCAAGATATTTAAGTGAAAAAGAGTGAGATTTTTGGGATCAGGAATTCATTATAATTTTTTCTATTTAAATTAATGGTAAATTACTCTCCAATTTAAAAGAATTCAATTTATGATCATTTTTCAAAAATGATCCATTCTTGTGAACTGGAGTTAAAGTGTACTTTCAGACTTTTATCATCATCAGTATCGCTTTGTATATTACTGATGTTCAGCAAAGCCTTGAATGATTTTATTAAAGCAATTTTTTTAAAAGCTTGTATTCTTTTTAATTTGTGCGCTTCAACTTGGACTATTTTTATTATAAATATTATTCTTACAAAAACAATGCAGGAATATTATTCTTGAATTCCAATGAACATTATTCATTAATATTAAGAAAATTAAAAAAAAAATGATAATATGCTATTATATTTAAAAAAGAAATTGTATTGAAATATATAATATGAAATAACAATATCTAATAAATATTATAAATTAATCATAAACTATCAAGTTCTGTTGCCTATAAGAAATACAAAGAATCCACAAAGCACTTTAAACAGGAAAAACAATAAATTTATTATTTAGTATATGCATTGAATAAGTAATAATACATTTGTTGTTTCTTGCTTAAAGTGTTTTGTGGATTCCTTGTATTTCTTATTAAAATTAATTTAAAAATTAATTTTAATAAGAAATACAAGGAAGTGTGTATTTAAATTAATTTAAAAATTTAATACATACACATGAGGTGGAAGTTCAAACATACTATTCTTCTGATAAGCCTGAATTATATCTGATGCATAAAGAGCTAACTTTTTATATGGATTTACTGATACCACTGCATTAGATATATAAGTCTGAAAAAAATTTTTTAATTTTTATTTTTATATTTTTGAATATAATTGTAATAATAAATTTAATAAATTACTTTTAATAATATTGGAAAAATAATAATCTAATAGCCAGCCAAATAACTCTAACATTACAAATTAATTTATAAATAAGTGAAATTAATGATTGAAGAAATTTTAGCTAATGTTTCTTTATCTATTAATGAATAACTAAAATAGAAATTTTAATACCTATCTGAAAATGAAACTTGTCCTGATCCAGAATTGAACCAAGAACCTTTAGGTGAACACCCTAACAACCTTCCAATTGGACCACTGGGACACCAGGCAAATTTCATCTTCAGATAGCTTATATAACTGAAATTTAGATAATCACATGTGTCGGACAAATTGACAAGTAATGCTATGGTTACTTAGCTGGAATTATATTATTATTTGATTATTAATTCCTAGCAAGTGTGTTTGTTTAATATATATTGGAAAAATATAAAAATTTAGAACTTTATAAAACTAGGCCAACAGTTCATTCACACTAGCCATTTGAAAAGATTTATATTTTGTTAACATTTTTTATTTTCAAGTGAAAGTAGACAAATTTTATAACAAGATTCAATTAGGAGCAATAATAGTCTGTTTCCTCCCAACAGCTGTCAATATTTTTTCTAATAGAATAAAGAGTTACCACATTATTTTCATTTCAATAGAAATGAAGGATAAGGAAGAAATAATTCATTACTAATAAGAAAATTATATTAATAAGGAAAAGCAGAGTTGAATTCCAGTGATTCAACTGTCATGCAGAGTAATTTTGTTAAAATTTCTGACACTAGAGTACTGACCATATTTAAAAATATAGGTAGATCATTTTCTGCATCTTTCCATCCCATATTCTTTTTAGCTTAATATATAACATAAAATTTTTATCATATTTTCTGAAAAAAGTAAGACTCATAAGATAATTGTGTTGTTGTCCTATATTGTATCTACAGTATATATATTATCCATCTATGTTCTTTATTAATAATTTTGAATTTGAATTCATGAATAATTTTAATTGTGAACTCAGCAAGAGATATTAATCTAAAAGAATATAAAAACAGCAATGGAATAATATTCAAAACATGTGTTATTATTTGTTACATAATTAGCTAAATGCATATTAATTCTATTACTGTTAACTAAAAGTAGATGTGACTGTCTAAATTATACTGATCCATTTCAAAGTAAGAGTAAGCACTCTTGAGTCATTTTCAGTAATAAAGTATTTCTATCAGTTTTGGTTCCTGTTCAGGATCATATAATGCAACAATAGTGGAATAAAGTGCCACATTACTGTGCCACTGAATTTTATGGCAAAATATTGAAATTTGCTAAGTCTTGCTCTAATATTTCATAACATTCACAAGGAGAATTGTTTTTATATAAACATTCATAGCATTATTGTTCTTTTACTCTCCCCAATCTATATTCTGTCATTGTTTGTGCTAGCAGAGACACTGGTGCTGCATTGTGTTAGTTCCTTAATAAATGCTTTTGTTTTAAATAGAATGGTTATTATTTCAATTTTCCTCATATCAAAACAACAAAGTCCTAAAGACTGCCTAACTGTGCACTAAGAATTGAACTAATGGAATAAATCAGAAAACAGACAACATAGCTAAACCAAAGATTAGAATCAATGTGTTTTGTATAAAAAGGTCGAAAGTACTTCTGTAATAAAATTATGTTTTCCACTTTGAATAAGGCTTATTTCTAGATATACAGTCATTATATAAATGGAAGTTTATATATACGCAATGTGTTTTGTTTAGAATCAATCTATTAACAAAAGACAATTACAATATGTGGAAACTGCATCCTGAAACATTATTAGTAAAAAGTGATAGATAATGGATTCCTCATTTTCCAGAAATTATGGCAGAAAACCTGCCATAATTTCTGGAAAATGAGGAAGCCATTAAATTGTGGGAAATAGATCATAAGGCCCAATCTGATTTGATTTTAACAATTAGTCAATCAGAATTGAAAAAAATCAAGAGATGTCAATGTCTTGAGAAGTTTGATTAAAATTCAGATCTATTTTTCAATCAAACAGAAAGTCTTATTAAAGCATTTAACTGACAAAAATGTACAAAAATATTTAAATCAATTTTTTGATGCTATCAATAAATTGAGTAAAATGAATCTGAAAGTGAATGATGAACTCCATATATAATGCTATTGTATAGTTTACCTACCAGTTTTGAAAATTTTTGATATGCAGTTGAATTGCATGAACTTCCCAAATCAGAAATTTTGAAAATAAAAAATTTTGGAAGAATCTGTGACTTGAATTGTTGATTATCTAATTAAAGTTGCAAGCCTATTGGAAATTGTTTCATTTTAAGAATCAAATTCACAGCAGATGGAAAAATTGAGCAAAGAAAAGCTTGACTAATAGTTAAAGATTAAGCACAATGACCAGGAAATGATTCACAAGAAATTTTTGTTCCTATTACCTGAGCAAGTTCAATTCATCTGATGATAACTTTAGCAGTAGAACAAAGATTGATTGTACATCAGATGGATGTTGTAATAGCATTTCTAAATGATGAAGTAGACAAAGAATTGTACATGAAATTGCCAGAAGAGTTTGAAACTACTCTAAAAGAAACCATAGATAGGCATAAAAAGTCAAGACAATAAAAGTCATAGATATCAATCAAATGTATTGAGCATTACAAAAAAATGATTGAAAGAACTTTTAACTGACAAAAAGAAGCCATGCTGAATTAAAAAGGTATTATATGAATTATGTCAATCTAGATATCAATGGGTACAAGTGTCTCAATAATGAACTTAAACAAATTGGATTTATGCCACTAAAAGCTGATCCATGCATCTACATTTTGAAGAATAAGCAGAATATTACTATCCTAGTTATTTATATAGATAGTATTTTAATTGTGGTAAACAATATCAGACAGATGAAAAGAATCAAAGAAAATCTGATGAAAACATTTGAAATGAAAGATATGGGGCTAGTGTACTATTGTTTAGAAATCAAATTCAAACAAGATCTCAAAAAGAAACAATCACTATGTCACAAAAGGGAATATAGAAGAAATTTGATATGTTTTGGAATGACATGCTGAGTGCAAGCATGTCAGCATACTATTAAATGCAAATGATAAGTTAAAAACCTGTGTCTGAGATAAAAGTTAAAAACCTGTGAAACCTGTGTCTGAGATAAAAGAAAAAGAAAATTATCCTTATCAAAATCTTGTATGATCCTTTATGTATTCAGTTATTATGCTTGAGTTATTCTATGTCAACAAGACAAGATATAGCATATGTCTTAAATGCACTTAGTCAGTTTAATTCACATCATGTGCAGGAAAATGTAACCTAAGATATTTAAGGGGAACATCAAAAATTGGCTTAACATTTTGAGTGCAGCGAGAAAGATCTCAAAGGATATATGGATGCAGATTGGGTTGATTGTTGAGATGAAAGAAGATTATATACTGTATATGTCTATACTCTTGCCAATGCTGCCATAAATTGGGAAGCAAAGAAATAACTATAGGATTATGGTGTGGTTGTTTGCAAAAAGGCAGAGTTTGCTGAATGGAGAAGTTAAGTCAGGATTTTTCTGACTCCAGGTGTTATGGTTTAAAATGTTTTTAGAATTATTGTCTGAAAAAGAATTTAAATAGATATGTAGATAAGTGACATTTAACATCCAAAGTGTTAGAAGTTCACTGGAATGAAGATAAGTGTTATAAGATATAAAATAAAAATATTTATTAAACAAAAAGAAAGAAAAAAATTATAAAAGAAAACAACAACAAAGGTTCTTATGGAAAAATTGCTAACACAGTATTTTATAAATTAATGGAAAAACCAACGAAATATCTAGTCAAACAAAGGTTGACAAAGGAAATTTCTATCCTAATCTTAAAGAAAAGGAGGGTTCTTTACACGTGATCCATGACTATATCTTGAAGGAGAGACTTATAGTTCTTTTCTTCTATTCTTCTTTTTCTGTTTGTAAAATGAATTCTTGACACACACATTATTTAAAATATTAACAAATGACAAAGCAACAATAAAAGTGTCACTAAATCAAAGTATGGAGTCTCTTTTGTCAGAGCTGTAGGTTTCTATCAGTCAGATTTTACAGTCCACCAATCACATCAATAGAGAGAGAGGTTCAAATTTATTTTTGACCTTTATTTGATAGATTGTACTTCTTCTCTTCCATTGGGATTGGCAGGAGGACATTACTGACAAGATGGTTTAGCACCTTGTTTGTTCTTCAGGTTCCCTAACCTGGACCATGCAACTATATGAAATTGGATCATCATTTCCTCTCTCAAGGCATTGTTTATGATTTATTTGACAAACATAAAATTCTTTTCTCTCCTATTCAATCTAAAAGGATCAAGGAAGCCACAAGTACTTTAAGCAAGAACAAATACAAAATTTATTATTAGTCACTCACTACATAAACTAATTTATGTAGTGAGTAACTAATAATAAATTTAGTATTTGTTCTTGCTTAAAGTGCTTTGTGGATTTCTTGTATTTATTATAAGAAGCAGAACTTGATAGTTTATGGTTATTAAAAGGGTGATTTAAAGCTAAACCGTTCTCTGGTTTATTTCGTTAGTTTTTACAGTATGAATGAATTTCTTATTTAATAAATTTTTAAAGCATTATATATATTGAATAGTTTTTCATTATGCATTTAAAATTACCAGTAATTGATTTTGTAGAATAATTTTTATTATTTATGATTATATATCTTTACCATTATATGATATTTGACAATAATATATTCATATTTAAAATAAAAAAAAATTGCATATAGTGAGTTAAAAAGCTAAATAATATAAAATTGAAAAAAATTATTCAAATAAACAAAAGAAAACATTTCTTGGAAAGCTGAATGGTGGTAATTACATCTTCAGTTATTTATACGACTTCCAGGAGAGCAATTGTTGTAAACTTGTCTGTGGTCAGAGTCCTTGCTGTATAAACACTTGTATATTTATTATTGTAAGTTGGTTATAGATTAAATTGACATTATAAAAGTTGCAGAATAAATTAAATTGTGAAAAAACACATAGACCGGGTTTCATACAGCATTCTCTCAAGTAGGCAGAAATACATGGCAATGTTGGATGCAACAAAAGAAGCAATCTATCTGCAGAGTTTCCTAGAAGTGTTTTGAACATAAAGAAAACTTATATTAAGGTACAATGATAATCAAGGAGCAAGAAATTTAGTCAAGAATCCTGGCTATCATTCACATAATAAATATATTGATATAAGACATTGTTTTGTCTGGGATGCATATGAATTAAAAAGGATCAAGTCTGTATATATGCAAAACAAAAAAATATGATAGCAAACATATTCAAGGTTAAAGGGTCATTAAAAGATTATTTGGACTAAAGCACAATTAATGTGTAAGAATGTTTGGAATTAGAAACAGCTGTATCAAAAAGAATTCAAAGTCAGAATTTGGAAAAGAAGATAAATACTGTAAATATAATGCAATATTTAGAAATGAGGTGTTGGAATTTGCTCTAGTATTTCATGTCATAGATGAAGTTAAAGTTCAAGAGAGAGAATTGTTTTTATATAAACATGTACAGAATCACTGTTTTTTATTTTCCCTCTTCTCTATTTTACATTTCATTTTGTTTGTACTAACAGTGACACTGGTACTGCATTGTTTTAGTTGCTTAATAAATGTCTTTATATATTAAACCAAATTGACAACTAGGTCCCAAATTAAAAACAAAACATTGGGAATCTGCAAAATCCATATAAAAAGAAAATAAATATGGAAACCTTTTCCAAAAAGTAAATCTAAGAGAACATCTGAATTTGAGATCATCCATATAGCTGTGTGAGATCCAATGCAAACTACTTCATTAAGTGGAGCAAAATATTTTGTTGTGTTTATTGATGACAAATCTGGATTGTGAAAATGAGAACAATATTTTATGAGATAATAGGAAGTAACTCTCGCTTCGTACCATGTCATAAATATTATACACTAGTTTGATTTTAATGAAATGTAATTGTACAAGATTTTTCGATTGGCCTTATCGATATATACGTAAGATGACAGTGTTTTTCAGATCGTTGACACAAACTAAGTGCTTTCCTGCAAGAACTACTTGGGTTTGTGAGAAATTTCTGTAGTGGGCTACATCTCGTGACCGTGATAATTCGAATTTGAGCGCAATAATTCGAATTTTGGTATCAAATTATAAACCGTGATTAATCGAAAATCGCAATAATCGAAACCACGATAATCAAGGTATTCCTGTATATATTTTTTATCAAAGAAAACAGATATATTATATGCATTTAAAAAATATAAGGAATACATCCAAAAACTGACAAGAAAACAAATCAAACATTGCAGTCAGATAATGAAATTGAATACTTTAGCAGAAAATTTAATGAATTTTTACAAAAAAAAAAAAAAAAAAAAAAAAAAAAAAAAAAAAAAAAAAAAAAAAAAAAAAAAAAAAAAAAAAAAAAAAAAAAAAAAAAACAGGATCAGACAGAAGTTGACTGTGCCTCAAATCTCTAAACAAAATGGAATTGCTGAACATAAGAACAGAACACTAGCAAATATGACAAGATGCACATTAATTCAGTCAAAATTTCTGTGAAGCTTTTGGGCTGAAGCAATTGCAGCAGCAAATTATATAAGAAATAGATGTTTTTTGAGAACTCTAAATGGGGAAACAGCTTTTAAACTGTGGACTGGAAAATGTCAAACTATTTCACACTACAGATCAAGAAAGAATACTTGTATTTGATAAACTGCCATGGAACAAGAACACTTGTATTTGATAAATTGCCACAGAAAAGAAAATTTCAATCACAATCTAAAGAATACATCCACATAGGATATTTAAAGAGTCAAAAGCATACAGACTGTGGCCAGTCAATGAAAAGAAAATCATACATAATAGACATTATATATAGTTCATTGACAAGTTTTGACTAGCTAAAAACATTATTCCAGACAGAATCTGAAGTATTTAAAGAAGGGGATGAAATGGAACAAGAGAAATTCAAAGAAATTGAATTTGACATATCATTGGAAATTACTGAAAACAATGATAATGTGGAGGAAATGGTAAGCATCCCACAAATAAAAATAGGATCTGAAAAATCACAAATAGTAAGAACAGGAAATACTGGAAGAACAAAGAAAGAACAGAAAATATTACCAGTCAAAACTGAAATTGACAGTAAAGTATTTGAGGAACAATATGTTAATTTAATAGACTTCTCAAATCATATTGATATGAAAGAAGTGTTAAAGGGTCCAAATGCAGAAAAATGGAGAGAGACAATACTAGAAGAAACAGGGCCAGCGGAAGTGGATATGCCGTGGGGCCGCACAAAGGTGCTTAACTACAGAGGGCAGCAAACAATGACTGAAAAAATCCATGATGAAAAATTATTAATTTTTTCAAAAATAATTAATATTTTACATTAGTAATATTACTCAAGAGCCATTTAGCAGTCAAAAGATTTTTATTCAGTAACGTTTTCAATGCTCTTGGCATCTTCTTCAGCTGTTACAATCTGATTAACCCTGCTATACTAGAGCAGGAGACTTAACTACATAAAACAAACGAACACGACAAAGATTTAAAAGGCAGGGTTATATCTGAAAGTGCTCCCCTTAGCACTTCCTGCCAGCAAAGCAACACATTCTTTGTTATGTGACTCCACTTCAAGAATACATTACGTATAGTATAAATAACCTTACAAAATTTTACAAATAATTTTTCTAAAACATCAATTTAAAATACAAAGTATTCAGCAACTGTTAGAAAAAATAAAATAAAAACTAAAAATGATATATAAACAGGCAAAATTATTCACAAACCAATGCACATCCCTTTACATGTGAAAATCAAGCATATGCAGTGATTACTTTAGGCATGCAGATAAGTGAAAATTGTGTGTGCAACTTGGACAATGTGTGCAAATATGGTATCAGGTAAAAACAACTATAAGGAAGTGTATAAAAGTGCTAGCCAATATTTTTATTAATAATTATACTAAAGTATTAAATGAAAGAAACATTTCAAAAGGATTGGCAAAGAAATTAGAGAATCAAAACTCAAAATGAAAAATAAATGAAGATAATGTAAAGCTAAAAACTGTAAACTACTCAAATTCACTAGCAAATAAATCTCGCTTTCCTCCAGAAAATCAGCATTGCCTAAAGAATCTAATGTAATTCATTTGAAATGGGACACACAAAAAAATTATTGTTAACTGATAAATAATTTCTGGAAACATACAATTATATGTTTTATGTCCTTTTTTCAACCTGTATTTCTTTATAAAAAATATAGTTTCATAACTTTTAAAAATGTAAAAATACGACTGTTTTTTATATTAATGTTTTAATATTCAATAAAATTATTTTCATTAAATTAAAACTTGCAAAAAGTTTAGTGTGTCATTGATGACTCTAACAACACCGTTGGAGTATGCCCGATGCCATGTTTTTTCTATGCTATGGTCTGATATATTGTAGTTGGTCTTGTATTATGTGACAGGTCGGGGCTTGACGGTCAGGCCTGTGACAAGTCTCGGATGTCACTCCCTCTTGGCAGCCCTGCATATATATGTACTAGGTAATTGTGAAACAAACAAGTGGGTGAAGGGGCAGGACAAGAAGTTACATATTTCCAAATTTACGTAAGTCAAAGTATTACTATATTAACATATTGTCAACCATGCTCGCTTCTAATATAGATAGACTATATGCTATTGTTGACATGCCAATTTCTACAACAGGTAATACAATTAAATTCTGTATTATATGAGCCTTGCTTCAACATGGATTTGGCTCTTTGTAACATTATAGGGAACTTATTTCTATGATCTGGTACAAGTGGTTCCATCTAGGGCAGTGGTTCTCAACCTTTTTTATTCCCGGGCCACATGCATTTCTTTGCTACAATAAGTAGGCTGCAACATGCTGTATCAGCAGTTGGCAACCAGTTGGTATCATGTGAAAAAAATTTTATGAGTGCATCAGGAAACAAATTAGGAAAATTCTAATTTTTCAAGATTTTTTTAAAAAAATTTAATATCAGAATTTTTATTTAATTTTTGGGTGTGGGAGAAGAATTCTGCACTTTCATTAAATTCATGACTATGCGTTCTGGGCCGCTCTAAAAAGCTTGCCGGGCCACAGGTTGAGAATGGCTGATCTAGGGACTCATTTTGAAATTTTTTTTGTTTATTTTCTAAGTATATAGTAGAGTCAGTGGCGGATTAAGACTGGTTGAGGCCTCAGGCGCAGAAGAAAATGTTGGGCCGCTTAAAAAAAAAAAAGAGAGAATCAAGGGAATAAAAATACATATTGACCATATTTTTAAATAAATAAAACATACTATGTACTGTTTATATATTTTGAGTAGCAAAAGTGAAGTAGGTTACTGCATACTTTTCACAGAGTTGCCAGTGTAGTATTCGTATTTGGCATAAGGTAATTGTTTGTCATTAAACAGCTTCAGCAACATAAACGTGTAGCACAAGAATGACTTAGAGTGCTGGAATGACGAAATCATGGCGTCATTTCAAATCATCACTAGAGAATTCCTCACGTCCAAACGTGAGTTAACGAAAGATCTTGTATTGACGTCATTCATTCGCGTTCTACACATTGAAAATGGAAAATTTGACACTTAGGCAGGAAGGTTCACGTTGGTGATTACTTATATTTTGTTTATAGTGACTAAACGACTAAATATAATGCCATATCTTTTAGTATGCACGTTCCTTAGACTTGTATCTATATGATAATTAAATTTTGTGTTAAAAATCATAACTCGAAAACCTACTTTTATACTATATTTTTAGGCATAATTTCTGGATACTTCACACTGAGTGGAAAAGCTTTGTTTCATTTTTATTTAATCTAAATATTTTTTCTAATTACTATCGAAGTGATTTTGATAAAACAGAAAGCGAATCAACCTGCCACGGACCCGGATGTTCGTGTTCTGCGCAAGCATATTAAACGAATATGATGTCATACACATGTGATGCTATCTAGGGAAGTAACGATTTGCTGAAGCAGATTTCTTCTATAAACGCACGCGTGGAACCTGAACTCAATGACATTATTCTTCTTCGCGTTCACGTTTGCATCAACGCCTTGCTGAAGCTGCCTATTGTATTTGGGCTTTGGTTGTTAAGGAAAATAAGCGAATATAAACACACTATCAGGTTTTACTATCGATTGAAAATTTATACGTAATTACAATTGCATTAGAAAAATGTGTAAAGTAGGGGTTTTGCGGGCACCTGGCGCACGCCCGGTGCGCCCGCCGTTAAATCTGCCTCTGAGTAGAGTACTCTCTTTCCATGTTGTAAGTTTTTGCTGTGTAGATATAGTTTTGGTTTGTGTTGAAAATGTCTAGTTTAGAAGAAAGCAAAATTTCAGAAATTTTAGATGAATCTTTTGAAGATTCAGGATCTGAATGCAACTTAAAATATGACAATTTTGATGATACTGAGTTTCCTCCTGAAGCTAAATATTTTTTTAGTTGTAATTTTATTGTAGATATCATCATATATAATAAAGGAGTGTGGAGTCCATATTTCTGCACATATGCGAACTCCCGAGAACGTAAGTTCCACCCATGGAGGTAAGAGATGGAGATGGCGTGTCTATTCAATCCAGCTAACAAAATTGAAACCGGGGCGGAGCTTATCCGCCATATTGGTATACCCAAAAGATTGTCAGTGCTATTATCCTATGTAGATAGAAGGATTTTTAAGACGTATTTTTAGACAGGAAACATGCCAAGGTGCGCTGCCGTTGGTTGAAACTACTGAAGCGATAACAGAACAGCAAATTTAATGTTTCACAGGTAATGTAATTTCTTTCAAATAATTCATTTTTATTCACAAAAACAAGGTAGAAACTCTACCATCTATTGACTGATATTAGCGCAGAACTAAGTATGTTTAAGATAAATTCATTACATATAAATATAATTAATATTATGTTGTCTATTTTATCGAGTTTGTATCGAAGTTTATCAAGTATTTTCGTTTCAAATAGATACCAAAAACAATTATTAATGCAATTTGATATCTGTGGCGTATTCTCTCCATTAATAAATAGAAATTAAATATATATATTATAACATAATTATAAATTTTTTTATGAAATAATAAGATTAATTTAACTATATTAAAACTTTATATAATTATACATATATTTGCTACTATTAGTTTATTAAAAGCAATTCAGTTCAATCAAATACAAAGTATTTACAAGAAATCACAAGCACTTAAAGCAGGACAAATATATTATTTTATTATTAGATATATATAACATATACTACTAATAATAATAAAAAATAGTTGTCTCGCTTTAAGTGCTTGTGATTTCTTGTGGTCTTAGAAGCAGAAGAACTCAGTAGTTTATACTTATAAAGTATTTGTTTATTAATTTTGATATTACATCATAGAATTGTATCTATAGTTCTTTAGTAATAGAAACAGTAAAACAATATTTCTACAAATATGTTTTTACATTTTAGATTTCCAAAAGATGAAAGTAGAAGACAATTATGGAGAAAAAACGCTGTTCCTTACAAAATTTGTAGAAGACAATTATGGAGAGAAAATGCTGTTCCTTACAAAATTTCCAACTTATCCAGCTTATATGTGAAATATATGTAATACAGATTTAAATAGTAGTTGTCGAGTGATTGAAATATTTACTTTTTGCATAATAAAACCATAAAAAATAGAATGTGAAACATTTTTATTAATGTTTTAATGTATTTTCCAGTAGAGTCACTGTTAATAATGAGAAGCTTACATTCATTCTCATTCTTCACTTTACTGTTTAAAAAATTTCTGTTCTGAGAATAAAATTATTTAAAAAACACGGTGAATTTCAGTGAAAAACTATAAAAATTTTGCAATTGAATAAGCATCACTTTTTACTCATTACCCGCAATTTCATAAAACAATCTAGAATCTAAGTGGAATAGAGTAAAAATAATATTCTTGAAACTTTGGAGAGATGAATTAGAAAAAAAAGAAAGTAATAATGTTTGTAAAATAATTTATATATTAAAAAAATATTATCAAATTGCAATTAATGTTATAAATAAATACTGTATGTCTCAGAAAAGCTATTATACAATTATATTAAAATGTTACGTATATATTATATAGTTGTCTTAATATTTGGTCTCTATTATTATAAGGGGTTTTATCATGAAACATGTTATTACAGTTTTAAGATCAAACTTCCGAGTTTTTACGATCGAAAGGCGGCCATCTTGGTCAACCCATCGCTGGCTTCCTTTTAGTGACGTCATGCCATCTCCATCTATCTCTTACTTCCATGGTTCCATCCCAAGGGTTCCATCCGTGCCGCCATTAATATTTTCTCTCGCTTCGAATCTTTAATCACCTTTTAGAAAAATAAATCCAAATCTCATTATAAATTTTGTTTTTAATCATCATAGTTTACTTCCTATTTATGTTTGTATACTTCATTAGGTTATTTGATTTCAATTTATGTCTTCTTCGATCGAAAAATACTGCCTGTTCCCGGGCTCGAGAGTTCAGCTGTCATTCGGCGCACCGAGGCTACGTAAACGTTGCGTTTAAACAATATTTAATTTAAAATAACTAATAATTATAATAACTAAAACTAACTAATAAATATTAAAATTATAATAACCAATAATTTATTTCAGAAATTATTATTATTTTTATTTTAAGATAATAATTATAATTATTGCCTACTTTGGTCCACAAGGGGGTACGCCATCTTAAGTCTATAAAGATCAGTGTCTTGGCAGGTGCACGTGCTTCTGCTCGGAGGACAAAGCTCAACTATAACCTCCATAACAGAAACTGAAGAAGAAGGTGCACATGTTTCGTCATCGGAGGAAAAAGTTATCTTGCTCTACTCTCCATATTAACATTAAGAAGTGCACGTGCTTTCTTTATCATATTTTTCGTTTTTATGGATGATAAGCTATGGTTGCGTTCAAGGGTTCAATAGCAAAAAGAATATAACAATCATCATCATCATCATATAAAATAAAGGAATAAGCGTGTGAAGTCCATGTTTCTGCGCATATGCGAACTCTCGCGACCGGAAGTTCGGCCGTTACTATTTTCTCTCGCTTCCAATCTTTAATCGCGTCTTTTAGAAAACTAAATCCCAATCTGATAATTTAAAGCAAAATTTATATTCGTAGTTCACCCTATTTATGTTTGTATTTCTTTTTGTTATTTGACTTCAATTTCTGTCTTTTTCGATCGAAAAATGTTGACTGTTCAGTTTGCATTCGGCGCGCGAGGCTACATAAATATTGCATTTAAATAATAATTTATTTCAGATTTTAAATATTTTATTCATTTCAAAAATTATAATTTTTTATTTTAGAATAAAAATTATAATTATTACCTAAATAACTTAATCAGTAAATCGATAATTTGTTAGTTGTCAATTTCGTGTAAAGAATATTTCAAAATTTGGTCTGGAGAAAAGAGAGACGAAAGTACAAGGATATTAAATAAATGAAAAATCTGAAATTTGACAGATAAGAAACAAATGTTTCATTTTTGATGTATTTGGGCACATAGTGACCAGGGGCTAACTAGTTATAATAATATTCTAACAGTAATAAAAGCCCATCAAAATGCATTAAAACATACACAAAAGTAAAATAAAGCCCTTTAGCAATCAAAACTTTTGTTTTTTACTTTTATTCTAGCAGTATTTTAGGTAGTTATTTTTATAAGAAGCTTTATTTTTATAATTTATATGCTCTATATTTTTATATATTAGATTCAGGTGATAGTGATTCTGGGATGTGGATGGAAGTTATTTCTGAAATTTCTACTGAGTTGCAATCAAATATATTGGATATAGATATATCTGAATCTTCTATTGATCAACCCAATACTTCTGGTATTACAGTATTTTGATTTCATTCAATGTTGCAATTCAACAAACACTTTATTTTTTTACAATTATATAATTATGTTGTAGGATTTGTTTATTAAAAAGTACGAAGAGCTCTCAATAATCATTTATATTAAACATTATAAATCTTTAGATACATAAATCATCAACTGCCATTTAATTTCCTGTTTTCAATGAAAAGCAGTTTTTGAAAATTTGGGAATAATTTTGAAAATTTAATCAAATTTTATTGTGTGTTGCACTAAAATGCAATATAAAAAATAATTTATGGAAAGAAACTTTTTGTTATTGCATAAAAAAGGGCATTTCCAGTTAGAAAATCTTTTATTCAAAATACCTATGTTAATTGAAATTGAACATAGAGTATTTAATCACTAGTTAAAAATACAGTATTGCATTTATTATACTGTATTATAGGAGTATAATTTGTCTATTTTCAAAAATAAATTATGATGAAGCTTTTTTAACAATTACAATCCAAGGAACCTTAATAGAATAATTGAATAGCTTTAATTAGTAGAAATTCATAGTTTTAAAATTGAAATTAATTTTGGATAAAAATTGGAGCTGTGTGAGAAGAGAAAGGAAATAGAAGGATCGATTTGATCGAATAATGATGAAACTAAATCGCCTTTTGTCAAACAATAACGTAACGTGATCGCCTCTTGTCAAATAATAAACAAACAGTAAGTTCACTTTCGGAGAAGGAAGAACAGACAAGTCAGTCAAGGCAGAGATAAAGAGCACATTCTAGAAAAAGGTGGGAGAAATGTAAGGGCGAATCCGTATCTCGTCCCATTGGTAGTCATTGGACGAGGGCCGAAAATATAAAAGTTAGTGAAGGAATGAAGTAGATTTCTTGTTTATTCTCTCTCTCTCATCAAATATCAAATAGGCTAATTGTCTCTACTGTTCGGAGGAAAATTATAAATCTCTTTTATGTTTCAATTTTTAGTACTTTTGACATAGTAATTAGTTTAAACGAAATATGTTAATATCGCATTTTATTTCCTGTTTAATTTAAATAAATGTATGTTGCTTATTTTATATGGGTATCCGAATCGATTCTGCAGTCGTGGATCTCTGCGTCACTTAGACTCTTATTCGAAATTATGGTATTATTTCGAATCGCATTTTTTTTTTCGGCCCTACGCTGCGGGATCTTCACACATTTATTGTTTGTTATACAGTGCCGCCCTTAGCTTTGGCGGGGCCCGGGGCAAAACTGAAATCAGAGGCCCTTTTTAAAGAAATAAATTTTATCAAACAGAAGAAATTAAAGCATTCAAAGTTCTTGAAAATATAATTTTATTATTTAAAAAGCAATTATACAAATATATTACAAAAATTAAAATAAATTTGTGAAGCGAAAACAGGTTTTTAAATACATTTATAAGTACTTCTAATTTATTAATGATTATTAAAATTTAACTTTCTCGCTTTCATTTCGGCAAAATCTTTTTTATTAATTCATGGCAATATATTGAGCATATTTCATGTTCAATAGATAATAGCGTTAAATTTATTAATCTTTTTTGGGACATTGTTGTGCGTAAATAATTTTTAATCAGTTTTAATTTTGAAAAGCATTATTCTGCCGATGCTGTTGAAATTGGAATTGTTAATAATAATATTAAACTAATAGTGAGGTTTGGAAAAGAATCGTGCATTTGCGATAGCGTATTCAGGCATTGTAATGGAATTGAATTTTCACTATTAGAACATATTGAACAAACTATTTTAGTTCTTCGTATAAATCGGTTCAATTTATATCACGGTTATCATCTTGTCTTAACGTTATGTCTAAATCCATGCAATACTTTTTAAGTTGATCTTCCATTGTTCGTAATACTGGAATATTGTAGAGAAAACCGAAAATAGTACGATTTTCAAAAAAGCTATTCCTTGGTCTATTATTGCTAAGAAATCATTTCAATAAAAATTAATTTCGGGGTCATTTGTACACGCATCAACTCCTACATAATCAAATAAACGTTTACGTTTTCTTAATCCGACTTCTTTTACTTTATTTGTAATATTAGTTTTTTTGGTGTGATCTGGCATTTTTCTTGTATACAAAATTTTGCTACACTTAAAAGCTGATGTTTTGAATCTTACTCATTGGTTCTTATATTTTTACTGAAAAATTAAAAAAATAAAAAAGTTGCACATATTACTGCGGAGCTCGAAGCAAATGCCTCGCTTGCCCGAGCCCAGGGGCGGTACTGACTAGATATATAATGGGCAGGGTCAAATTAAGATCCTTTGAAATCTGTAGGCACAAAAATTTTTTAAATTACTATACAATTGTTCAATAATTTTTAATCCTCTTTTTAAGAATTGCTGTATTTTTGTTATTTATAGCAATACCAATTTAAAAAGTGACTATAGGATATTCTGGCGATATATACTAACAGCTAATAATAATATAAGTGTAAAAGACACATAAACAAATAAATTAATGATTTTTAAAAAATTATATAGGTGGTCCATCTATCCCAAGTCATCTTGGGTTAGATGGACCATGATATATGGTAGCGATGGATATAAGAATGAAAGAAAACATTAGTAATAAAAATACAATTGCCCATTTTGTTATATTTTTAATATAAACAAACATTTGCGATTTTTATATAAACAAAAAACATTAAAAAATATTTTAACATAAATCATGAAAGCATTTTTAACAATGTGGTTTCTCATTCTACCAACTTTTCACACACATCATTCATATAAATATAAAATTTTTTATGGTTCATCGAAAAAACTAACTTCATATCAATACATAACAATGGTCCATCTCTCCCTAAATATCAAGGAGCAATGGTCCATGCAGCCATGAAGTAGCCATTGCGGCCAGAGCTACTACGACATATTACAATGAGTGACTAACGTGATTTACACAATGTGTGAGACATTGGTTCAAAAACTTTAACAAATAACGTGCGTATTACATTCCCATCTAAATAATGAAAATAAAATTGACTCATCTAATTTGTATTTGGTAGTATAGTAGCTGAAATACTTACACAAAAACAACAACGACAACCAACCACTCTTGTCCACCATTAACAGGCAATAGTGGTTCCACATATTTTAGCGACCGGTTCGCGAAATAAACTATTGGTCCATCTCATCCGATGGTCCATATCTCCCGGACTTACCCTATATATATATTATGATATTATTAACAATATATATAATTAATTAGTTAACTTTTTAATGTACAATACAGGTCGAAAACCGATTTTCCGAACAGTGATGATTCGGCACTTTCTTTAATCCGGACAAAATTGTAAGTGTGCAAAATCCTGCTTCCGCATACTAATTGACGTAACAGCGGAGCAATCTCGATCTCTAAAGAAATCATCAAGTAATTTTGTCTTAATTGGTTATAAACTTACAAAATATATGAAATGGGATATTAAATAAATATTGATGATGTATCTTAGATGGGATATCTGAAAACTCTATAAATATCCAGGATTCATTTTATTATTATATTTAACTTATTTGCAATCAAGAATCAAATTAAAAATCCCAATTTTGTATTCCACTATATATACAGCATAATAATCTCTTATTCTTACTATATTCGTTTTTTATTATAACAAAAATAATCGCATATTTGATTCTGAATTACATCTCAAATTCCTTTTAGAATGTATTATTTTATAAATTATCTATCGATTATTGTATTTAGTACGGAAATATTCTCCCTTATATAATTTTCCTCTCAAGATTTGGAAAATAAAATTAAGAAAATTCATATTATTTTCTAGTCCCGCGTTTTTATTATAATATATATTTCCTAACAATTATTAGAGAAATTAAAAATATATATATTATTTTAAATCTACGAAGAAGTGTTATCGAAATAGTGACTGAAAAATAGAAAAGCAAGATCAAAACCAACACCCGCCAAGCAAATTTTATGTCAGCCAGTCAACATTAATCTGCCAGAAGCGCGGATCATTATAATTCATCAATTTTCGTAGATAATATTGCCGTCGGTCTATACTAAAAGTAATAAAAAAATAACTCCCTGTTATATAAAAAGCAATTTTTTGTTAAGTATAAAATATTTTGTGTCCGGGAAATACGATATTGTAATTTGTTTAAAAAAGAAATATTTTTATAAATATTAAATGTAGTAGTTTTAAAATAATATATATGTTGCGGCCAATGTCCAAAGTCAATTCGCCATGCGCGGCCAAAGCTAGAAATTTTGTGGAGCTGATGGTGCAGTTACGGTACTTGATCGTACCAATTCTAACTCGTGTTATTTGCCACAGTGAAAATCTTTAGTTTAGTCAAAGTAGAAAAGATTATTTCGAAAACAAAGAGAAAAGCTCATCGGTATTCAAACAATTTTATTTAAATTGAAAAATTAAAGAAGCAAAAAAGGTTTTTCCAGTTGAAAAACACGTTAAAGAAAACAGTAGTAACGCTGTTTATAATTAGCACGTAGTTAGTAGCGCATAGCTACTAATTAGCGTAGTTAGCTAGTATAGTTAGCGTATAACTTGTTAAAAGGGAAAATGTATTTACAGTTGAAAAAACACGAGAGAAATCTTTTTAGTGAATAGTTTAAAAAAATCATACGAAAGAAATTACGCTTAGAATACGGTTTCTTATAAGAATTTGCAAAATTCTTTTCTTAATTTTAATCTCGAAAATAAAGACCAAATAATTAAAAGTGATATATAATTTATAGCTACAGAAATGCACATTATCATCGACAAATTATAATTAAATCGATATTTAAAATGTTATGAATTAATAACTGTCATTATTAAATGAATAAAGATATTAAAACTGCTAAATTTTTGAGAATATTTACTATTTTTTTAAACAAACGATAGAATCACACTAAAAGTTATACAGTATATGTTATGGACAAAGTGATTAATACAGACATTATTTGTAATGCCCGACTATTATGAAAAATTACAAACAAAATCGGGCATTGTAATAAATTTCACATTGCTTATCATAATTTATCACATTGACGGGTCAATATGAATATTGCTATCGTATGGTCGGGAAAAGTGATGATGATGATATTTTTTCGTCAATAGGAAAAGCGGTAGGGGTTGGAGAGGAGAGGAGTGATCATTCATTTCTCTTCTTTAAGTTGATTTTTATGATTTTATCGTAATGTTGACAGAATTATAAAAATTTATTAATAATACATTTTGCTAACATTAATTAAAACAGTTAATAATATTTTTGAAAAAATATTCTAGTTGGTGAAAAATTTTCACAAATTATTTTGTTATAAGTTATATGCAAAGGAATTGCCAAAATGAACTTATTTTAATGATTATATAGTGCCTGTTAATTTATTGAAGATTTTTATGTAATTAATCGTACGTAGATATAGTAAAGCGTCGATTATCCGGAGTAATTGTTACCAGGGTGTCTGGATAATCAACGCTTTACTGTAATATGATTAAATTTTTTAAATTTATTACCATGCCCGATTTTGTTTGTCATTATTCATAATAGCCAGGCATTATAAGTAATGTCCGTATTAATCACTTTGTCCGTAACATATATAATGCTGAAAACATTTTATATTTATTAATACCGTCGTGGCCAGAATTGTTTATAAATATGATATTTCATTTTATCTTATGGGAAAATATAAAAAATAAATCCGTAAGGTATTATGATAAATTGGTTACAGAAATCTTACAAAAGGGCGCCTCTACCCTTTTCCTTTCTCTGAGCGATAATCCCATTCATATTAGTGGGTGGGTAAGTTCTATATATGGACGGTTCTATAATCTCTTGCATCAGTATTGTAAGACCAACACGTGATGTGACAGACAATCCCATTCTCTCTGGTGAATAAGCCAAAATTCGCACGAATGCACTCCGTTACTTAGCTCTGCAAAACCTGTAGCTTTGGCCACTTTTTCTTGGACAATTCTCGATTCGGCCATTGATGATCGGCCGCATGGTCATTTAACCGGCCAAAGCCCGAAATAGTCGAAAATTCTCGTATAATTCGGGCTTTGGCCAAATCTACAAGTGACCAGCCACTTCGCCAATTGGCTAGACGTCGGGCGTTGGCCGTAACATATATAATAAACTGAAATTGTTGATTTAAAAATACATCGTAATTCTACACAGGGATTAGTCGTGTTCAACGAGATCGTTGGTCATGTTCATTGGTTCATATACATCCATGGTCCTGTTAGAAAAATAAACACAATGGCGGACTTCCGGTAGAGAATGTCGTATAAATTACTATTATTTTAGAGTTCACATGTGTGTCGTTTTTACTCTTTACTATTTTTTTCTTATATTTGAGTTAATATGATATTTTTATAAATATTGAAAATTCACAATCTTCCTTTATCATACTGTGGGGTATCAAAAATAGAACAAACAAGTTCTAGAAAGAACTAAAATTGCCTACTTTCCGAAGCTATAATTTATTTTTCATTTGGAATCCAAATAAATGATAGCTTCGGAAAGCTGGCTTTTTTCATTTGGTGTAATTTTAACGCTAATTTAATCAGCATATATATATACACTGACGGAAAAAAAAATCCCAACACCAAGAAAGACTTGTGTTAGATAAACAAAATTTGGTAGGCGTGTTTATACATCTGAA
>AYEL01085353.1:0-13024 GCA_000484575.1 Olivierus martensii | reverse complement strand
CAGTCTCATTGGGTTATAATGGTCACGTTCAAGAATCACATGTCCATTATGATCCAATGAGACTGCTCAGTTACTAAGCAGACGATCTTAGTAATCTAATGATATCGGTCAGCTAACATGTCACGTGGTCACTGTAACCCAATGAGGTGGTTCAAATAACGTTGATCTTCCATCTTTGATCTTTATCTAGTAATTTACGCCAATTATAATTAAAAAAACAAATTTCTAATAATCAATACCTATCTTAAGGCCTCCCTGCCTAAATTTCCTAACGAACAAAAGTTGTTTCATAAAAATCTATTCAGCCGTTCTCGTGTTATAAGTGTACACGTGCACTCAGGCATTTCAGATTTATAATATTTATAGATATAGATAACGATGACGTCACAGCGCCAGTTGATGATGATGTCGTGACGTCATACAATTCGTGACATGCTGTCACGTTATGTCAGCATGTCATGAATTAGACTATTGGTGTTTTGATGTCATACTTTGTCACATTACGATGATGTTACATCGGGGCTGTGATGTTGTTATGATGGGTGTCTGATGTCCCCATTACTATTTAATGTATACATGGATGCATATGTGAGAGAAACTGCTATGTATGGAATTGGGTGTGAAGATGGGTGACGGTATGTACTGTTATATGCTGATGACATTGTTCTCCTTTCCTAGAGTGAACAATATTTGAGGATTCTTGCTGCACAATTGAATAAAGCATGTCAAAGGAAACATTAAAATAAATGCAGAGAAGACAAAAGTAGTTGTATTTGAAAGGGATGAAGAATATACAAGATGTGAGATTAAACTGAATGGGGTGAATCTGGAACAGGTGAAGAAGTTTGTATAGTTAGAAAGTAAGGTGCGTCCAAAAAATATAAAGCCAACTCATAAGTTTGTTTTAATGCAAAAACTACATACGTTAATAACTTGACAATATTCTCATTCTGAAAAGAAAGTTATATCTCATTAACTGTTAATTTCTTGAAATCGTTAATCAATAATGAAAATACTTACAGAAAAAAAACAAATAATTTGTATGTAAAATGGCGTCCCAAAAGTATAAAGCCAGTTAATGATAATGCCTTTTTAAAAAGTGCTACAAGTAAATTATGCAAATTGTGTTTTACTCTGTACAGACAAGTCAACGGAAGTGTCTTTTACAATCCATATTTACAGCAGCTGCTACACACATGTCGAAAAGTATTAATTGAAAGATGGCACGCGGTAAACGTTTATCAGAGTTAGAAAGAGGTAAAATTATTGTGTTAAAAGATTATTCCGCAAGACAAATTGCTAAAAGAATGAATCTTTCTCAAACCGTCATTGATAATTTTTTACGATTAAAAGACAAATATGGAACGAATAAGTCAACAGGTCGTCTGCAGAAGTTAACAAACCACCAAAAACGATTTGTTGTGCGTGCTGTATCTTAACATAATTACTCTTTGCGACAGATCTCATGCAGGAAAGACATATCTGTATCCAAATCAACAGTTGGCAGAGTTGTATCATTATGCTCACACCTGCAATATAAGAAAAGAAAACCTGCTCCTTCACTGACAGCACGCCATAAAGACGAACGTTTAAAATGGGCCAAAAAAAATGTCATGGACAAATTCTTGGAGAGAGATCATTTGGAGTGACGAAAAGAAGTTTAACCTAGACGGCCCACACGGTTGGCAATATTATTGGCACGACCTTCGAAAGGATCAAAGCATATATTCCAAACGTCAGCAGGGAGGTGGTTCTGTGATGGTCTGGGCTGGCTTTAGCTGGAATGGAAAAACCTGAATTGCAATGATCGACAGTCGTATGAATGCTCAAAGGTATCAAGAAGTTTTACGGCTGCATTTGCTGCCAACAGCTCATAATATTGCAGGCAGACATTGGTTTTTTCGACAAGACAATGCTGCGGTTCATACTGCAAATAGCACTTATGAATGGTT
Source organism: Olivierus martensii (assembly GCA_000484575.1). Classification (NCBI taxonomy): domain Eukaryota; kingdom Metazoa; phylum Arthropoda; class Arachnida; order Scorpiones; family Buthidae; genus Olivierus; species Olivierus martensii. Next base: position 11,072 of record AYEL01085353.1, on the reverse strand, counting down.
TTTAACAAATGGTGTTCCAATTAGTGAATGGCCTTCAAAATCGCCTGATTTTAATCCAATGGAGAATCTGTGGGGGATATTAGCGAGACAAATTTATATCAATGGCCAACAATATGAAATAATTAATCAATTAAAGGATGCCATTATCAAAAAATGGGAAGAAATTCCCCTTAACGTGCTGCAAAATTTAATTAAATCTATGCCTGAGAGAATTTATCAGGTAATAACCAAAAAAGGTAGTTTTATTGGCGGGTAAATTGAATATATTTATGTTTATTGAGAAATATCAGTTATGGCTTTATGTTTATGGGACAGTCTTTAACTATTTTAATTTGAATATAATTTCTTAATGTATTTTTGTTACCAGAAAAAAACAAAACTTCTGTTCTTGTATGGTTATTTTAAATGATACAATACAATAAAAGTAAATATAAATCAAAAAGTTTTATATTCTTTATTTTTCGTGTAAAAATGTTGTTGGCTTTATATTTTTGGGACGCACCTTATGTTTAAAAGAGAAGACCGCATTGATGGTGAGATTATGAGAATAGCAAATGCTGGATTAAAAATTGTGGGTGCGCTTGGAAGATATGCCAGGAATGGGAATCTGTCAAAGAATGCTAGGATGGCTATATATCAGTATATGATAGATCCAACATTAACGTATGGAAATGAGATCTAGATATGGGTTGAAAGACATAGAAAGCATTTTGAGTGCAATGGGGATGAGATACTTGAGAGATGTAACTGGAGTCAGGGCCGGTTCCATAGGTGAGGCGGCGAGGGAACCGCCTCAGGCGTCAGATTGATAAAGGCGCCAAAATGAATTGTAAAAATATGAAATGTATAATGAAGAACAAAAAAATATTAATATGACAAAATTACGTTGTTGTAGCATTAGGAATTTTGTTAACACTATAACTGTAGCTGCAGCTGAACGCAGTTTTTGTAAACTGAAAATTGAAAAAAAATTTTAAGAACAACAACCACACAACACCGACTGAAACATACAGTCAAAAATTATTTTTAAAATACGTTTATTTGCATTTTTTAAATCATTTATAAATTTTAACTAAACTAACTTTTTAATTTTAACTAACTTTTAAAAACTATCATAAAAAATATAGAGCATCGAGAACAGATTGTTTATCAAATTAGCGACAGATTATTTAATTAAATGAAACGTAATTCTTTTACAAACGCCGCATTCATTTCGGAACGTTAAATTGTTAAGGATCAACTATTCTTGTACATCTCATTTGGGCGCACCAGTGGGAATAGTAGAGCGACGGAACGTCTGTACAGAACTTTTTCGCCACGCAAATGTCCGTCCACAGTTATTTTTGCCAACAACGGACATTTCATCTAACATTATTAATTAATTAAAGTTGCATTACTTTACAATTTTGTTAATTTAAGCCAATAACATTAATTTTTTCAATGTTTATGGTCTCTCATGTATCAAAACGGAAATGACGTCAAGAAACTTTCAGGCGTTATATTTTTTAAACAGAGCCTCAAATCAAAAAACGCGACTAGACTTTTTTATTTCAGAATTTTATCCTCTATAAGTCTGTAAATTTTGGCACAACCTTTTTTGAATCACCCTGTATAATAGAAGTTTTTAATCTATATGATAAAAATGAATTTAGACTTAAGCCTTTTTGTAAGTAAGCCTAATATTTCACAGACAGATGAAAAGATATCACCATTATACAGAGCTTCTATAGAGGAATCCAAACTTTCTCTACTCATAATCGAAAACATTATCGATTATGAGTAGAGAAAATTTTCTTCTGTTTACTAAATGATTTATATACCACATTTTCTGCTTATAAGCAGGACCGAATTAAGCTAGTGCGGGGTCTGTAGCATATGTTAAGAAAGGGGCCCTATATTAAAAAAAACAATACAAATATACAGGTAGGCCTCGATTAGTGCGAGTTCGAATAATGCGATATTCGATTAGTGCGACTTATAAAAATAATACCTTTTTTCACTTAATGCGAGCAAATATTCGATTAATGCGAGTTGTAAGCATACACCAGTCTTACTAACAAAAATCCGTCCCTTTTATGATGTCAATTAACAAATTAATGTTAATTTTCGGTTAGTAAAACCGGACGAGGAGCGGTCCAAGAACAGTCACTTGGCTTTGAAGGGGTGAAACACCAGAAAGATGGGCTTTTTTGCCGTTAGCTATTTAACATTACTATTATCCGGTTTTGTTATCGTATACATACGTTTGGCGGTTGGTTTGATGATGGTATGAAACGCAATTTTTGGTAAGTTATTAATTGGTGTGATGATGGTTTGAGACGCAATCCTGGTAGTCTATTAATTTAGGCTCTTTTGGTTTCGATTTGGCAGTTGGTTTGATGATGGTATGAGATAAAATTCCTGGTAAATTATTAATTTAGATGATGAACACCGATGTAAAATATGAAAATAAATATTTTTTAAACAGTTAGTATTGTGGTTATTCATTGTTAAACAGTTAGTATTGTGGTTATTCATTGAATATGAAAATAAATATTTCTTAAACAGTTAGTATTGTGGTTATTCACCGTGAGGTTGGCTAATGGCCGGAATCTGACAAAGCAAGAACCAATTACCATATTTTACATATAGTTAATACTTCGAATAGTGCGAGAAAAAATTCGTGGGACCCATTATTCGCACTAATCGAGGCCTACCTGTATTTGAATACATACGTTTTTAATTTGCATAGTAATTATCATTATCAAAAGAAACAACACAGTCAACATTATTGTTTAAATATTAATTTTTCTACATTTAGTATGAGCAAATTTGTTGACGATATAGGATGTATCCATCTCACGCAGAAGTTTATGTAGAGTCACACACAGTCCCTTCTTATGTTCTTTCTCTCACAATTTCGTGATACCAAATGAAACGCGCATATTTAGCGCTGTTAAATATGGCATAAATCACAAAACCGTTGGTTTAACGCTCGTATTAGATGACCAAAAAATTAGGTACATATTTATTTGCGCGGGGCCCGTAGCATGTGCTCCTTTTGCTACTTTAATCTGGCTCTGCTTATAAGACGCAGCCGCATAGAAGAAGTATTCTAATTTTAGAACGGTAAATTTAAGAAAAACTTAAAAAATGATTGTTAATACAATGGAAATTTAAAATTCAATAAAAATAAAAGACATAAAACCCAATCAGTGCCAGATTAAGTTAGTGCGAAGGGTTTCTTTCCCGGGTTCCCGAAAAATTGTAAGATTTTAACACTTTTGTATTTCCGGGAACTAACGCGCAGATACAAAAAATTATAAAATATAATTAAATATGATCCCAAAGACTATATGAGAGTTATTTATCAAAGAATTTGATAAGTGGCAACATGGAAAAGCATGTGTATTATAAAACTGGGCCAGACTTTGAAAACAATTCCTCCATCATTAGTTGAAGCAGAGAGAGCCGGTTTGTTTATAACAAAGCTAAGTACTAGGCTGAACATAGGAGCATTGATTGCTGATGTTTCCTCAAATCGTACTTTAAGAATGATTGATGTATATTTTATTTGCATTTTGTAGTTCGAATTATAAATTAGTCATATATAAAGGAGTAAAAATTTTTGAATTTATTAATATCCTTCTTTTGTGTATTTGTTATTGATATATTAATTATAAATAACTGCTTTTTTAGATTTTATTAAATTTTAATGCATTCCCGGGAATGGCTTTTCTGTTCCCGGGAATGAAAAAAGGGCGGGAAATCAGAAACCCTATAACTGCGGGGCCCGATTAGATATTTCTCGCCAGGCCCCTCAAAATATGGCGCATATCAGGGCCGACCTTAAGGTGGGCCAGCTGGGCGGTGGCTCAGGACCGCTAGATAGTTGGGACTGCCACTCCAAGCTGTAAAAGGCCCATTACCGGAAATTACATGGGAATTAAAGAGAAAACGAATAAGATTTTCTACAGAAATGCAGCAGCAATAAAAAGTTATACATAATGCAATAGGTAATCAACTTCCGCTTTTTTATAGGGCATCGACTAACATTCTGTCGGACCCGTCCATACATCTAAGAAGAAGATCCTGGTATGGACCCGTCCATACATTCAAATTGAAACTATAGTCAAACCCCGATAAGACGCCACCATCCATTAAGGTGTATTCTCACTTGAATTGCGCCACCACGGGCTGATGAGTCACAAACGCCGATATGCCCGGTTTTCGTTCCCATTCAATGATTTAATTAATCGTTTGCGATAAATAACTGCCGACATCAGCCAATAGTCGGTAAGAAGAGAAAACGTCAATCACGAATCACTGCCATTGTGTAATTCGTTTAGTACTAAGCACTTCTCTGATTGGCTAGTCTCTGCAGCTAGTCGCTGTATAGAAGCCCAGATGTTGGGAGCTAGCAACGTCTACATTTCTAACAAGTGGTCGCAAGGTCAAGTTCCGTTGCTATGGAAACGAGTTCCATTCTGCGTTTGCTGCAGACTTCACCCCAAGTGGGAATCAGCCTTTAGAGAACGATTTTGGCAGTTAATCGAGGTTGGCAGTTTATCGAAAACACGTGAGGTATAAAAATGAAAATGAATTCCGAATTTATTAAATTTAAAATACAATATATTTACATTTAGCATCTAACTTAACATTTCTAAAAAACTATACTTTACAGTAGGGTTTCCTAAACTTTTTCTATGACGGAACACGTTGGTTATTTTGTAGTAAGCTTATAAGTAGATATTAATAATAAATAAATTACGCAAGTAAGTATAAGAGTAAAGAAAACAAAACAAACATTTATTATCAAATTATAATTATGTAAAATAAATTAGCGATTCCAATTTGAACTTGTACAGCATTTAAAATCATATGATGGCTTATAATAATTTTCATAATTTTTTATGGAACACTTATTGATCTTCCACGGAACATAATTTGGGAAACTCTGCTTTACAGTATAGTATGAGTGCCGTATATGTACAATACTATATAGAAAACACTAAGAAAGTTTTTGGAAAGCAAATGGACATATCGGACTTCACCTACAGCAGTGTTTCCCAAAGTGTGGTACGCGTACCCCCAGGGGTACGGGAAGAGTTTGGTGGGGGTACGCGTTGCACCGAAGTTTGGTGGGGATATGCACTGCATCGTGCTTAGCTGAGCCTAATTCTATGTTCTCATGAATCAAATCAAGACAGTCTTGTGAGGCGTGAGATGGTCCAATGTGACACGGCGTGAATATACCACACTTCGTTACAGAGACAACTTACTTCGTTAAAATACATCCATTTTTTTGAAGAGGGGTACTCAGCGTTACGAAAATTATAGAAGGGGTATACATATGTTAAAAGTTTGGAAAACACTGACCTACAGCAACGAATGGCTGGCGCGTTTCAAATAGCAGAGCGATGTGGCATGGTGAAACATTAACAAGAGTGCTCACATGCACTCTTCGCAGCACGCAGCACGTGAGTTGTCGCTATGCACGCAGCACGTAAGCTGTTGCTATGGAAACCATCTGGTTCTTACACGATCTTATTTTCTACAACCTAGGTGTGAATCAGGCTTAAAGAGACACATGATTAACCGTTAAAACTTCATTTCTTCTACCCGCTGGTTACAAATGAATCCAGAGAGCTTTTAATACTGTATATACGGTATTGATTAACTTCGAGATGTGTGTCACCTTGCATGCCCCTGGCGGATTAACGAGGACAAATACAATACCAAAACGAATACTCTTTGTTTAGACGTTTCTATTGGCGGATGGCGTATTATCGGGGTTTGCCTATTCCATTAACATAGGGAAGATCCGTTCCGCCAAATTTCTTGGCGGTCAGCGAGGATGGCGGCTTAACGGGGGGCGTCTTATCGGGATTTGACCGTAATAAAAAACTATTTACGATCACATATGACACAAGAACGCTTGGATAGCTTAGCGTTGGTATCAATCGAAAGTAAAGCTGTTTAGTTATTGGATTATTCAGAGCTTATAAAAGATTTTGAAAATATTACAGCGAGAAAAGTCGCTTTTTAATTTATTTGTATTGTAAGTAATTGTTTTAGTGGGTGTAAGTTTTTATAACATATTAAGTGCATAATAATAAAATTATATTAAGTACTGTAATGATAAAATTATCTGAAACAAATGTTAGATGTGAATAACATAAGCAATATTTAACATCTTTAGATTAGAATGTTGAAAAATTGAGATAAGGCGGAGTGGGTAGTGCAGAGTGGTTTTTGAAAAGTTGGACTTTAAACGCAAGTATTTTAACCTATTGTATAAATATTTAACAATGTCGGTACCAATCGCATGGCGTATCTATTATCGTTTAATTCATCCTTGTAAATTTGAATTTTTTGCTACAAAATTGTACAAAATGTCAAATGCTCCTAACTTACCCCGAAACGGGGCAAGAGCGTACGAATAAGTTAAAAACGCTTTGAAGTTTTGTTACGCATGCTACTTGGCCAGAGCATAATTATGAACAAATCTGCTATGAAATGCTTTTTACCGCAATAAGATAGGTTGTTTCGTTTTAGAGTTATTCTTTGTTAAACAAACAAGGATTGTTCTCTGAAATGTGAGAGGAAGTATAGTGAATTAAAACAAAAATATAAAGTGATTTAGTAAGTACACAAATTTTTATTAAACAATTTGTGTACTTATATCACTTTATATTTTTGTTTTATTTCGCTATACCCCCTCTCACATTAATTACTTTACATCACTTTTTATTTTTATTCAAAGTAACAAAGTACATATTTTGTTATTTAATATGACAAAATGCTTTTTATCAAATAAAAAATGATTTATACGGAAATTTTAATTGATATCCTTGCATTTATCGATCATCATCTAGACAACGTTCACATCGTTCATTTCTTTCGAATAATCGCCCCTGTTGGTTTTTCTGACGTAGCCGCGAACCATGTTATATGCGATAAATAAAAGTTTATAACCAAATTAAATTGTAGAACACGAAATAATAAATCTGAATGTGTTATGTGGCCAGAGCAGCCTAATACGCACTTACCCCAAAGTGATGATCCGCACTTGCCCCACGTAACAATATTTACGGGACAAGAGCGTATTAGCATTTTTCTCAATAAATCTTAAAATGTCAAAAAATATTGTTTATTTAATGTAAACTTTAATCAATATTATTCATACTTACCAAAAAATAGTTGCTAATATGAAGTTATCCTAAGAATTATTGCACTTTTATGATACTGTCAAAGTTGTGTGCGCTATTCGGACGCGACGCTTTTGTAATGGTCGATGTAAATACTGGAATTTCATCAGTCATCGTGCGATATCTCTGTCGATAGGCAGATATTAACTTTTAGTAGATTATTACAATACCAAATAGCAAAATTTCGCTTATCTTATAATAAAAAAAGCTCGTTAATACACTTGCCCCAACTACGCACTTATCCCACTCCGCCTTATCTAAAACTGAGAACGATAGCTTTTATCGTTATATAATTTTTTCCCACCCATCACGCATATTTTTTGCATTGTTACCTCAAAAGCAGCTTATATTATGGAGCCGCCAATTTGATAGTCGCCTGGGGCCGCCAGGGACCTAAGGCCGGTCCTGCTTATATATATATATATATAAATAAAATAAGTAACGTTTCTAAATACGCAAATTTTAATCAATCCTTTGCTATGGACGCATAAATGTGTCCAGCTAAAGCTATCAGTGTGGACTATGGACTCACATACGCGTTAGTTTAATGACGATTCTTGTGTTTTTGAATAGAAACAATTATTGCTTCTATTCAAAAACACAAGAATCGACATTATCTATGTGTTTGAGATAGTCACATAGATTTATTTTTCTTATTAATGACAATAAATAAAAAATTTACTTGTATGCACTTTCTATTTGACAGAATGTTACTAATACATCCATGATATTTAGGCTATTCAGGAAAAATCAAGATCTATGAAGTTTTTTGAATAATTTGCCTGAAAATGACTATAAACTATTGAGATTCTCTATATCTTCATCAGTTATACCAGTAATAACAATAAACCCTTCCATAACATTCCTGGTAAGATCAGAATTAATGATTCGCTCGTTGCCATACCAAAAAATATTTACTTGTTATTCTGTAAATTCCATTTATAACCCCTATTGCTAAAACTCTTCGACTTTATATTTACGTGTAAAAATGTGAGTTTTATCTACTTCGATAATAAATCCAAGATCAACTAATTATCATTTATTATTTATTTAAACTGTGAAACTTTTTTGATATTTTCTGGCAACATTCAAATATTGTACGGGTATTTAATTCTAACTAAAAAAGCTTCGCCCACCATTGATTTATTTAAGTACTCAAAAAAAATTTTCAGAATATTAGTTAAAGAATACATTGGAATCTGCAAAAATAGTGTTAATATAAATAGAAAATTTTTCCTTCATGTTCTAAGATAGTGGTGGGCAAACTTTTCTGACCGCGGACCACACGGACCTTCTGTAAGGTGTCTAGCGGGCCGCATGTAAAAATGTTCTTACTTTCATACATGAGGTATTCGTAGAGGAAAATACTGCGATCGTGCCGAAAACCAACGTTCAACGAATTTTCACTGCCGTTCCGTACCACTACCATTGGCTCAAAATCCGTTGCCACAATAGGTTATATATTCAAAAATATCAGAAAGTCGAGTGGGGCACACTCTAGACTTTTTAAAGGGGGCATTTTAGCGTACAAAATCAAAATTTAATTAAATAATTATGTTGCTTGTTAATGTAATTTAGCATTTTTGTGGTCAAATTTTTATAAAACCTTGCACTTGTGCACGAACCGCGGGCCGCAAAAATCGTCGTGACAGGCCGTAGATTACCCACCACTATTCTAAAAGGTGTAAAATAATATCGATTCATTCACAAATAATTTTCCAAAAAAATTTTCTTTTTGTAGATCTGGAAAAATTAGATGTTCGAAGGCTGGGGTGTAAAAGTCCAGCCATAATAGCAAATCTAAACCATTATTCTTCGTTTATTAGCCTTTTCGTGATTTCATTTCGCCTCAACGCGACTGGGTGCAATGGGTCCAATCGGCTCATATCCGGCACTGAACCCAATAAACAAGTTATTGTTATTTTTATACTATTCTATTCAACTTCAGATGGATTTGTATTATTATTCATCCTTATCCTCCACATAATCATCGATTATGATCGTATCGAGGATAAAGCTGAACATCTTAATAAACAAGTGAATTCTAGTTAGATTTATAACTGAAATTCATTTGTTACTTCAACAACAGAATGGGAATTACTGAAAAGTATATTGACTATCCGTTACTTACGTGGAATCCAGCGAACCGTAATAAAATAATATATATTTTAATTAATGAAATAATTATTAAAATTAATTTTTCAATACAAATTGGATATGTCTGGGGAAGCAGAATGATCGATTTCATTAAACAATGATGAAACCAGATGGCTTTCTGCATTGTCTCTTATCGAATAAACAAAAGATAAGTTCGTCTTTCAAAAAAAAAAGGACAGACGAGAAGCGATCAAGACAGAGAAAAGAATACTTTCCAAAAAGATGTGAAAAATGTAGAGCAGAAAACGTGAATACGTATCCCGTCCCGTCGATGGTCGTCCGACCAGGATTAGGGAAAGAAGACATAAGAGAATAATGGAAGAATGACGTAATTTCCTATTTACTCTTTCTCCCATGTATGATCTTTCAGGTAGCTCTCTTTAGCGAAGTATGTTAATATTGTGTTTTATTTCCTGTATTTTTGTTTTGAATAAATATATGTCATTTATTTTGAATGAGTATCCGAATCAATTCTCTTAAACCTGGATCCTGTTGTAATCTGCTGTAAGTTAAATGAAAGAAATTTGTGTTCTAATAGGATATCACAACTACGTACACTATATTGCAAATTTCGGAATGAATCTAGTGTACGAATTTTTGATGATTGCATTTTCCCCCCCCCGATATTCATGACCATCCTAATCATCTGATTTAATCCCTTCAGATTTTTATTTGTAAGATATACTTAAATTATGAAAAAATTAATTTACACAAAACTTGAAAAACTGCAGAAAAATACTGAATAGTATATTGGTGAAATTGATGAAAATAAACTTTGTCGGATTCCCATAAACATGATAAAATGAGTAAATGCGTGTTTACCAGAATACCATGGACATTTTCAACATCTTATATAACTAAATGTTCTTATTTAATATACATAATTATCATGTAATTTTTACTCTCATTTAAATAAAATTTATAATTTTATAAATTCGATTGTATTTTAATTAATGACCCTGTATAACCGAAATAATTAAAAAACCAGGATCAGAATAATATTTCCAAAAGATTGAAGATGTTTTTGCACGAAAGATAAATTTAACAGAAAATATACGAATTTATTCATACGTATATCTGGTCCCGCTTAAAACGTTGATGTAGATTTGCAATAAAAGCTTCTTCGGTAAGAGGGTCCAATAAGACAGCATCGCTGACCCCGACTTCTTGATCCAAACTTAAGATACCCCGTGCATTCATAGTTGGCAAACAAGAATACTGAAAAAGAAAAAAATCTAATTAATATTTAATAAAATAAAATCTAAATCAACAAATTTAAAAATAAACCGTCTTTTAATATTTTAAAGCTGCTCATTCTATCGTTTTCTTTAAATAGTTATATTTTCATATACAGGGTGTTTTCGAGCACCCGTACCACCCTTTTTTCTCGGAAACGCGATGAGATAGGAAGTAGGGGAAAAAATTTTGATTACGAAAGTATATCCGAAGACTCGAATGGGCATGATTAAAATTTTGTGAGCCTATCGGAAGTAGGGGCACAAGGGGTCAACTATGAAATCTCCAATGGAAACCAATGCCGATTTTGGCATAATTGGATAGAACTGTGAAAAACAAAACTTTTATTTTGAAAGTTTTTTAATATCACTTTACGGATTGTGAGATATCACAAAAAAAAAGATGCCGCCGCGTGTACCGCCGATTGGGCTATTCAAGCAGTAAGAAGAAAAAAAAAACAGACAGAGGGCATCTGTGTACATTGCCAAA
>AYEL01085352.1:0-18251 GCA_000484575.1 Olivierus martensii | reverse complement strand
TAATTTTAAATGAAATTAATCCACTTTGCATTTTATTTTGAGTCTCTCCCCCTTCGAAATTTTTTGTAGTGCTATGCGTGATTATTATAATATTTTTCTCCAAGCTGATCGAAGAAACAATTTGGATTGGCCAAACCATATATATATATATATATATATTACTATATGGATAGCAGTATATATATTTTATATACTACTATATGGACACGCACTGAATTTTATATACTATACCGATTATCTACTAAATTATATATATATATTATATACCGAATTAAATGGATCTATATAAACAGCGTCTAATTGAGTGGCATAAACAACGGATCTTAAATAGTACACACGTTACGCCAGCAGATATAATAGCTATTCCTGTAATTTTTGGAACTGCGGTATTAGAATCCCGACCTTCAACCCGGAAATCGACTTACAAGTTAGACCAGGTGTGGACTCATCTACCACCCACTGTTAAGCGGCCCAGCCCGGCTAATCCAAATCCTCTACCTCTGGAAAGACGGGGAGTCTCACTAATCTAATGGAAACCGTACCGACATATTTTCTAAAAACAATTTTTCCAGCCACTCAGACCGACCGCCTAGTCACAGTGGTGGGCAAATAGGTGTAAATAGAAAAAACGGAGGGATCATACACGGCCAAGAAACTGGGTATCCGGACGGTGGATGGCGGCATATCCGTACAGGTACAGGTAGGCGGCGAAATTTTGGCGAAAATATTATTCTGACAGACGATGTAGATATATAATAGACGAAGCGTCACTCCACGTCTCCCTTTTACGCTTTTCCAATAAAATACGAAAAGTAGTGTATGGAAAAATACGATGGGCGGACGCAGGCCGGGTTATTTTTCGACCCGTGGCCGTTTTCTTGGGATAAAATTGGCCAGAAAGTGTCGAGTATGGCATGAAAAAGGAGATTTAATTTAAAGCAGCTATATTTATGGGGAGGCGTCGGGTGTGGCTGAGGCCATTAGAAAATAATCGCGGTACACTGTTAACAATTAAAATCTCGTATGGCATGAAAAAGGAGATTTAATTTAAAGCAGCTATATTTATGGGGAGGCGTCGGGTTGGCTGAGGCCATTAGAAAATAATCGCGGTACTCTGTTAACAATTAAAATCACCCAGACGCCGTCCTTCTATTTTAACACCGGTAAATAGGCCCGGCTAAATTTTATATTATTAATTTTCCCCGCCGTTTTAGGGTAAGATGACTACCTTAAGCTATTTACGTAATTATTGGCCGAACCATTTCGTAGATTGAAAGAAACTTTATCATCTTGTAATTTCGAGACGGGCGAAAATAATGCTGTTAGGAAAATCGTATGTCAAATGCTTATGGAGGAAAAAAACATGTCTCAAAAATCATCTTACTTCTAGGCTGGGGTAAGATGACTAACCTGTTGTCTTTAACGGTAATCACAAATAAATGCGCTATATCCTTCGTAGCTGGAGCCGTCTTCGCGCATTCTTTACATTGGTACACATTACGTTTTACGTGTTCATAATGAGAATTTCTGCATCGACAAGAATCTTCTCAGCCAATCTTCACCAGCTTTATTTCCTAGTTAAATGTCCTTTCCTTTGTTTTCTTTTTTGCGTAATGTTGTAATTTATTATGATGTAACGAAAAAATCGGTAGCTCTCTGTCTTCATTTTATTAGAGTTAAATGGCCAGCGTATGTGGTAACGTAGTCACCATCTCGCCCTCTTCATCTGGCCCCGGTTGGCCACTTTTATGAATTCTTCTTTTATGGGAGAAACTAAACAGGGCCCGGTGACCCGACTAGCGATAATAGAAACTAAATGGACACGGGCACACATACCGCCTAACTTTTAAATATATGATTGTGTTCACGTCAAACTATATCTTAATCGAAGGGAATTTACGTAGAGCCGAACGAAAACATTTGTAACGCTATAGAAATCGACTGTAGCCTCGCCCCGCTGTCTATGAAGGCGCAGCTTACAGCATTCGATGCACGGGTCATCATCGACGAACAGTTTCCGAATTACATCAAATTCGTCATCTTACCCCTACCTCTTTTATCCGCCAAAATATTCGTATACACAAGATAAACGGACGGTAGAGATAGCCACTTCTACACCTACACATTACTGTCGCTATTAAGCTACACCTTCAAATATCGAAAGTTTTATCCGAGTGGTCGACGGTCGTAGATTTAGCCTACCTCTCGTTCTACAACTATAGAAAATTCTCCACCCACTCGCTAGCGCCGTTTACCTAGGTCGAAAGGTTTGGTTCCTCTTGAACTTCAAAAAATCTACAGACGCCGCCATTTTAATCGGGGTCTAATTAAAATTATCGGCCAGTTAGGCTCCGTTTACTAAAAATTTGACCGGTCCAACCGTCCGACGAAAATCTATATGGGCCAACCGGTGTCTAGGCTGACTTATCCCTTCAGTACGCTGGCCGGTGGGTAAGATGGGCTCCGAACCAGTAAAATAACACCAAACGCTTAATTTTTACATTTACTTAATTAAGCGCGTGTTCTTTACTATCTTTGAAAAACATTACTATAGAAATGCGCAAACTTCTTTTAAATGCGGCGTTTCTGGGCCTACCGTTATCGGAATTTTTTGGTTATTTCCACCCTATAAATTGGTGGTTTAATTTTGTCCAATGGATACCGCGCTTTATAATTAATATTAACCATACAATTCTGTACACGGAAACATTTTCTTCCGACTTTTAACATCATTTCCAAAAATAAATCGGATCGATAATCTTTAACCGATAAAATGATGATTAACTTAAAATGTCGATAAAAGAAAATAAGTCGGTGAAGTCTGCCTTAGTGGTAACCGTCTCGGTCCGCCATCTTTGGTTATCTCCACAAAATGCAGTTTCTCGTCTGCTATAGGAAATAACAACGATTAAACCCGGATCAAAAAAAAATTTAAATCCGTTTTTAATGTAAACAGATAATAAAATCGTTTCCTTTAGCCAAATTTTACGTCGAACGTTTAAAAATATTTTGGTAGTTTTGGCACGGTAAAACACAGTAGCGTAATTAGATAACAAAAATAATCGGTGCACCGAGCTAGTGTAATTCGACAACTATTAGGATTGTCGAAAGTTTTCTCGATCTTTTCTTCGTCTATGGTGGCTCCGTTTCCTTAAATCTATCTATATACTTATAAAATACAGATCATGTATGTATGTATGTATTCATGTATGTATTCATGTATGCATGTATTCATGCATGTATGCATGTATTCATGTATTCATGTATGTATACGTTTCCTTAAATCTATCTATATACTTATAAAATACAGATCATGTATGTATGTATGTATGTATGTATTCATGTATGTATTTATGTATGCATGTATTCATGTATGTATTCATGTATGCATGTATTCATGCATGTATTCTTCGCTTCGCCACTTAGTACTCTTACTGAGTGGAAAGTGGCGTCATCTGTTAACAAAAAATGGGCCTAAGTCACCCCAGTTTACGGTATATACTTGTTTAAATTAAGTGATTTATCTTTTATATTTTTTAAAACAAAAAATATAAAAGATAAATCACTTAATTTAAACAAAAACTTAATTTAAACAAATCTCCCAGTTTACGGTATATACTTGTTTAAATTAAGTGATTTATCTTTTATATTTTTTAAAACTTAATGCTTAAAACGACATTACTTTTGGCATGACCTAATATTTCACATCTTAAACAAATCAAGCAAAAATCATGACGTTGACGATAATTTATTATAACATGTTTTATCGATTTCATAAAAATATTCGGCCGGATTAGCCGCGTGGAAATGCTTCTGCTTTCCACTCTGGAGGACTCGGGTTCGAGTCTCGGATCGCACCCCTTGCAAATATTTATCATGGTATCATGTTGTTTCAATCTATGTGATTTTTGAAATAAATACAGGTATCCCTCTTATAACAGAGCTTCCTAAAGCACGTTTTCCATAGAGTTAATACTTCGATTAGTGCGAATTCGATTAGCGCGAGAAATTCACGGAATCAATTATTCGCGCTAATCGAGGCCTACCTGTATATAGTATATATGTATATTACTCATATATATATATGTAAGGTTACCATTATATATATATACAGGTAACCTCGCATAACACTGTTTACTACTACATGGTTTTGCTCTAACACGATTTGAAAATTGCGGAAACCCTCGTATAACACGGTACTTCTACAACACTATTTTACTAAACATATTTAGAAAATTACGTTTACTCTCCTACAACATACAACATTTCCATTAATTTTTGTAAATCCGTACTAGGGACACAAAATGCAATCATTGGGAAATACTTTGCTAACATTATTCATAAATGAAATTTCGCTAGTTTGCTATAAGAAGGGACTATTATCTATATGCAGTCTCTTTTTGATTTCGATTCGAAATTGAGCTAATTATCGACCATTGAGTATTTTGTATATAACACGGTACTTCTACAACATGGTTTTTACTTAACACATTTAGAAAACTACGTTTACTCTCCTACAACAGATAAGATTTGCATTAATGTTTGTAAATCCATACTAGAGGCACACAATGTACACATAAAACGCAATATTTGAAACTCTTGGCTAAAATTAGTCATAAATGCAATTTTACTTGTTTGCCATGAGAGGGATGATATGCAGTCTATTTTCGATTTCGATTTCGATTTAAAATTCAGTTAGGCTACCGTTGAGCATTTTGTATTTCAAACGTTAAATTTTTACATAAAAATAAGTTTTTATTCTTCAATACAGGAATATGAAAGGGAAACAAAAATTCTTTATTCAGAATTTGTTTGGGTATATATCAGGCCTGGGCATTACTTAAATAAATTTTTATTTAAATACTTTTTCAAATAATTTTTTTATATTATTTGATTGAAAATTATTTTCAAATAATTATTAGATTGATTATTTGAAACATCAAATATTTTTTTTAATTATTTGTTATTTTATATAATTTCAAATAATAAATAATTAATTATTTGTTATTTTATTTGATACTACAAATAATTATCTTTTATCTTATTTATTATTTGATTATTAATACAAATAAAATAAATGCATTCTAATGTACTGTAATATATGATAAGATGGCCTGTACAATGGTATTATTTTATCTGTACATATGTTGAATATGTATATAAAATATATATAATTGAAGAAAATGTGCACTACCAGTGTACAGTTGTACAAAATGCTTATAATTTAGCAAACGATTTACAATAAGTGTACCGATGCACAGTTATAGAAAATTATACATTATATAACAAATTTTTTTTAATTATTTGTTATTTTATATAATTTCAAATAATAAATAATTAATTATTTGTTATTTTATTTGATACTACAAATAATTATCTTTTATCTTATTTATTATTTGATTATTAATACAAATAAAATAAATGCATTCTAATGTACTGTAATATATGATAAGATGGCCTGTACAATGGTATTATTTTATCTGTACATATGTTGAATATGTATATAAAATATATATAATTGAAGAAAATGTGCACAACCAGTGTACAGTTGTACAAAATGCTTATAATTTAGCAAACGATCTACAATAAGTGTACCGATGCACAGTTATAGAAAATATACATTATATAACAAATAGTTGATGAAAATGTATACAAAATGCCAATAATTTAACAAAATATGTATATGTAACAGATATACAAAATGTGTACAATTTTTCAAATTGTATAAAAAATCGCATAAAACTTTAATAAAATATGCTCAATAAGTGTACAAATGTATACTTGTACAAAATTTACGCAACATGTATATATTTGTTCGAAATGTACACTATAGTGTGTACACTTGTACAAAATGTTCGCAAAAGGATACAATTGTACAAAATGTATGCAAATTTGTATAATTATACAAAATGTACTCAATAAGTATACAATTAAATAAAATATACTCAATAGATGTACAAATGTACATTTGTACGGAATGTACGCAATAGATGTACAATTGCAGAAGATGTACACAAAGAGTATACAATTGTAGAATATATGCTCAATAGATGTACAAATATACACTTGTTCAAAATTTACGCAACAAGTAAATGTGCGCAATCGTTGTACAATTGTACAAAATGTACGAAATAGGTGTACAATTGTACAAAATGTACGCAATAGTGTATAATTGTAAAAATGTATGCAATATATGTACAGTCGGGGCTAAGCTCACCGGAAATTGATCAATTGTAAAGGTACGTATTATACCGAGATTCAAGGCAGTTTCAAATGGACTTGTCTGTTGTGACTGAGAATATGGAGGGAAGATTCAAGGCAGTTTCAAATGGACTTGTCTGTTGTGACTGAGAATAGAGTTCAAGGCAGTTTCAAATGGACTTGTCTGTTGTGACTGAGAATAGGGAATTCAAATGGACTTGTCTGTTGTGACTGAGAATAGGAAGGGAAGTATACGTGCGGAATGTGCTCGTCATGTGCTCTAAACTGTGTTACCAAATTACAGTGGATGATTGGTTAACAAACAGTTCAGATTATGAACATATCAGAGATCACTGAAGTTATGTGGCTAAAGTTTTCTCACGATGATCCATTCACAGTAAGAGTTCCATTACAACTTTGATGCAATCAGACTTCAAAGACCTCAGCGGAATTGAGGATGCCTTGAAGAGGACCTCAAAACTCGATCACTGAAGTTATGTGGCTAAAGTTTTCTCACGATGATCCATTCGCAGTAAGCGTTCGTGCTAGTCACAACCTGCTTCGTCCATGGGAAAGATACGAGATCCTGAAACTGCCTAAAAGAAACAGCAACCATACAGTTTATCCTAAGGTGATTCATGCTTCTCCAGCGTCCCTTTCACAGTGCTTATCCCTATCAAAAAGCAGAAGAAAGACGATTTGATGGATATGACGCAATACTTGCCGCCTGAATATTGTTCGTTTTATGAAAACTTACCTTCGGAGTAATTCCACTAACAATATGTTATATTCTGGCATCGGTTCCATTATGGACATGTTAAAAAGAACATGTTAAAAATTCTGGACATTATTCATTATTCTGGACATGTTAAAAAGAAAGCAATAAACGAGCTGTTTGTTGGCCATGATAGGCTACTGTTAGTATTGTTATCATGCAATCATAGTGGAATAACGCTGCATGTAACGGTATTATCCACAACTTACATCATTTTTCTGCTAGACTATCATTTAACCTTTAAAAAACAGGTTAACATGGGCAAAACCAACTTACATTATATCATATAGCTTGATGATATATCCTAGTACATTTTATTGTTGGCCACTCTTTGTTGGGTTTAACCGTTAATAATAATTATGCTACTTTACAGTTTTCTTGAAAGTGGCCAAATGTAACATGCATCGTTTTTCGAATAAGCGCTTCAATTATATAATGAAGATATAGGCTTAATTTTGAAAATTAACTTGGTGAACAACAGGTAAAATATTCAAAATTAGTCAGCAAGGAAAAGGAATCCAGCTAATATGTTGCACAATTGTCTTGAATTTAATTTTTAAAAAATACATGCATATTCAAAATACGTTGCTGACTTCTGCTGAAATACTGTGTTACCTATCATATAGCTTGATGATATATCCTAGTACATTTTATTGTTGGCCACTCTTGGTTGGGTGTAACCGTTAATAATAATTATGCTACTTTATATAACAATTTTTAAAGAGCTTTCAAAACAGTCATTCAACTCTGCCTCCAGAATCCTCACAAACATATCGGATAACAAACACTTTCATGAAGGATTTTTATGTTCAGATAACAAACAGCTCACAGAACAAACTGTGAGACCCGTGGACTGATGAAATGACAGGCCGACCAGATGGCCACATGGTGAAGCTTTGGCTTACTGTCTTGGAGGATCTGGATCCACACCTCCAATTTTTCAGGTGGTGTCCCAGCCCAGCCCCAGTTGAACCCCATCCTTCAACCATCTGGTTGACCCTATCATGGGTGTTGCCAAGCCTGTGATGAGCTCTATAAGTGGCCGACACCAGATAAAAATATCCCATGAGGATATGGCAGCTTAACTAATCTAATGGAATGATAGGCTTAGGTCTTGCACGTTTGTGGACTTATGGGTAAGGATAGGAGAACAATAGCTTTTCTCAAATTAAAATGAACTCTGTGATAAAACAAATCAAAGATTTATTAAAGAAGGTACAAGAGAGTTTTTACAATTTTTTGGTGTTAGGATGGCACCCATACCAGGTTGAGGTCAATAAGCTTGGGAATCTCTAAATGGCACCCATACCAGGTTGAGGTCAATAGGCTTGGGGATCTCTGCCCTTAGAATGGCACCCATACTAGGTTGAAATCAATAGGCTTGGGAATCTCTATCCAGAATGGCACCCATACCAGATTTAGGTCAATAGGCTTGGGGATCTCTATCACTGGCACCCATACCAAGTTAAGGTCAATAAGATTAGAGATCTCTAACACAGGAATGGCATCCATACCAGGTTAAGGTCAATAGATTTGGGGATCTCTATCATGACAATGCTATTAATCACTTCCGGAAAATCCTGAAGAAGAGAGAAAAGCAATCGACATTGGACAGATTCTTTAACATCCACAAACAGAAAATAAACATGATAGATGAAAATGTGTATGTATATACGAGGCATGTTTTTAAATAAGTATCGTTTTGATATGTAAAAAAAACAAGTAAACTTTTTGTAACAATTTTATTTTTACATGAAAGACCACACTTTTATCTACTTTTCCACATAATTGCCACCAATATTAACTCTTTGCGATCCTAAAAAATATTTTTTTTAACCGTCTACAGCTATAGCGTGGCCATTTAAAAAAATTACTGTTTTTTTTTTGTTTTTTGCCAGAACTTTTTTGCATTTTAATTTTTTAGCACGAAAAAATTGGATTTTGTCGGCAATATACTGTACCCTGATACCCTTTATTAGTTTTGGATGAAGAATCAAAAGAATAAGACAAAAAAATACAAAAGCAATTAGGCCTAATGCATATGTAAACAATACATAATTTTTCAAATTATTCATGATAAAATATTTATATATTTACATTCTTGATGATATTCTGCATCTAATAATACCAAACACTTCATAATTCTAAAAAACTTTTCCAACTAACGAAGACAATTTATGATTGTAGTTTGATACCCAGACTGTAATTCAATACTTTGTGTAAACAATCGAAAGCGAAACCCAAGTGAAACTTGATACCTTGTAAAAGCAAACAATCGTTTTATCCCTCTTGCGGATGAAATACGGTATTCTACTACACAAATGTTAAAAATAATTGTTTACTAGCCATTTTTCTTCCTATTTTCTTAAAATAATGTGCGAATCATTGGAACACGCAAGCTCCCTCACCACGACAAGGTGGAGACGCCATCGAGGGAGATGTAAGACCCTAAAAAACAATATACATAAAAGAAAAGAAAAAACATATACAGCCTATATAACATTCATGTAACCTTTTCCGCTCCTCTTGTTTATTTTAGACACGCCCTTTCCCCTCCATATATTTCATAATTTGCATAATAATCGATATTTTGCTATAACTTTTTTTACTTTTTAATTTTTCAGCACAAAAAAATTGGATTTTGTTATCCATATACTGTGTCCTGATATCGTTTTTAATTTTGGATTAAGGACCAAAAGAAGAAAAGAAAAAAAAAATATAAAAAATACGAAAGCAATTAGGCCTAATTAGCATATGCAAACAATACATAATTTTTCAAATTATTCATGATTTCCACATTGAATAAAAAAAACTTATTTGGCCATTTTTTTAGGGCCCTAGGGGCCGAATTTTTATTTTATGACAATAAATATGCGCCCATAGTCTTGGATTAAGGACCAAAAGAAGAAAAGAAAAAAATAAATAAAAAATACGAAAGGAATTGGCCGCCTAATTAGCATATGTAAACAATACATAATTTTTCAAATTATTCATGATTTCCACATTGGATAAAAAAAATGTTATATATTTACGTTCTTGATGATATTCCACCTCTATTGATACCAAATACTTCATAATTCTAAAAAACTTTTCCAACTAATGAAGATAATTCGTTAGTTGGAAAAGTTCCAACTAACGAATCCAACAGATCCAACAGATAAATACTTTTCCAACTAATGAAGATAATTTATACTATAATTTGATACCGCAGAGCTAAATCCGATACCTTGTGGACTGCAGATAACAGAAAAATTACTTTATTATTTAAATTTTTGTGTTATATTTAAAATATAACTAATAAACAAACAATCAGCTGATTTCGAAAACCGTTGGATATTTCCCACCATAATCTAGAATGCTGACTTCCACGTCGATCGTCAAGCATGGTATTGGTTGTTTTGTTTCTCTGACAAATAGAAATTTATATATTTTTAAATAAAACTAATTTATCGGATTTTGTGTGTGGAAAAGCAAAATCATATTATTTGGTAAGCTATCATTCTGCCATCTGTATGCCAGATTTAGCACTGATTTTTAATAAATTATTGCTTCTTATATGTTTTTTTATTTTAGCACTGATTTTTGATAAATTATCGGTTTTTATAGTTTTTTACTCAATATACTGATTTTTGATATCCTGCCATCTTTATAGATTTAGCACTGATTTTTGATAAATTATCACTTTTATACGGTTGAAAATTTATTTATTTTAACAAATATTGCTACAATTTGTATACGTTGCTATCATCCTGCCATCTGTGGATTTAGCACTGATTTTTGATAAATTATCGTTTTTATACATTTTTTACTCAAGAAAGATTAGTCTCGCAGAGGCTTTTAAAAATGGCAGATGGTGAATTATTTCTCTGTATTTCGTCATTCAAATGGCAGATGGTGAATTATTTCTCTGTATTTAGTCATTCTAAGTCAGTATTATACATTTTTTACTCAAAATTTGTCTCAGTGTTTTTTAAAAATGGTGTAGTGAATTATTTCTCTGTATTTCATCTATGTTTTTTACTCAAGATTTGTCTCAGTGCCTTTTAAAAATGGCATATGTTAAATATTTCTTCCTTATTTATTTTTACTCAAATTTGTCTCAGTGCCTTTTAAAAATAGCGGATGGTGAATTATTTCTCTGTATTTAGTTATTCTAAGTCATTAATTTTTCAAAAAATAGTTAAAATATAATAATAATAATAGCATTTTCAAACAAAGGGGATGGTATTGTCATGGCTCTCCCCTTAGTCAACATAATGTAACAAGCCCATAGCCTGAGGTCAACAACTGAATTTGGATGGACGCTGTTTGACAATAATTGTGCACCCCTGGTCTACTAATTACTTGTTTCGACTGCAGATAACACAAAAATTACTTTATTGTTTAAATTTTTGTGTTATATTTAAAATATAACTAATATAAACAAACATCAGCTGGTTTCGAAAAACTGTTAGATATTTCCTGCCAGAATCTAGGATGCCAACTTCTTCATCGATCGTCAAGTGTGGTATAGGTCGCTTTGTTTCTCTGATAAATTAAAATTTATAAATTTTTTAATAAAATTAATTTATCATAAATAGAAATTTATATATTTTTAAATAAAATTAATTTATCAAATTTTATTTATAAACTTAAATAAAATTAATTTATCGAATTTTGTGTGAAAAAGTGGTAAAATCATATTATTTACAACTATCAAATTTTGTGTGTGAAAAAGTGCTAAAATCATATTATTTACAAGGGGTAACTTTCCCAAATTATAATTAATTGGATCAAGATATCTGTAAAAAAAAAGTAAAGGTAAACTAAAAAGGAAATGTGGAACATAATCTACAATTGTCGGACAAATTCGGACAATCCATTCTTGAATTTTTGGTGGTCCAAAGATGGCCTTATATTAGTAAATCCGAATAAAAAGCGATTAAAAAATTAATTAAAAATTTAAATAAAAATAAGGGCACCAGACCCTGTCAGTACGTTATTGACAACAGAGTTGTGGCAGGTCGTCAGCCTGTCAAGTACATATTGACAATGGAGTGCAAAGGGTTAAGGCACTTATCATATCGAACAACAGGCTTTTGTATTCAGTCGTCATAGAAGTTTGCCACCTGATTTGACAGCCACTGCAACATGGCCGTTTTGAGGCTATCGTTGTCACCGTGGTGCTGACCTCTGAGATGCTTCTTAAGTTGCAGAAACACGTAGTAGTCACTGAGCGCTAGATTGGGGCTGTATGGAGGATGATCAAATTGTTCCCAGCCAAATGATGCGATGAGATCTTGAGTTTGATTGACCACATGTGGAAGGGCATTGTCATGCAGCAAAACGATCCCTTTACTCAGCATGCCACATCTTTGTTTTGAATTGCATGGCACAGTTTTTTTAAGGTCTCACAATATGTTTCGGAATTTATTGTGTCACCATGAGGCAAAAAATCAACAAGCAACACCCCTTTCCTGTCCCAAAACATAGTACACATGATTTTCCGGGCTGAAATTGTCTGCTTAAACTTCACTTTCTTGGGCAATGTTGAATGCCACTATTCCATGATTGTTGTTTTGTTTCTGGTGTAACTTAGGCCACCCATGTTTCATCGCCTGTGACAATTTGACTTAAATAATTTTCACCTTCAGCATCATAACGCTCAAGAAAAGTCAAGGCGCTGCCTAAACGTTTGTTTTTGTGTGCCTCAGTCATCATTTTTGGTACCTAACGTGAGCACAATTTTCAATAGTTTAAGCATTCAGTTACAATTTCATAGATAACACTTCTTGAAACTTGAGGGAACTCCTCTGATAACGAAGAAATCGTGAAGCGTCTGTTCTCTGTCACTTTTTTGTCGACTTTCTGCACCAAATCATTGGTGATCACTGAGGGTTGCCTACTCCATTCCTCGTCATGAACATTCTTTTGGCCATCTTTGAAAGCTCTTACCCATTTGCGTACCATTCCATCACTTAATGTTTTGTCCGTACACTTCACAAATCTGATGGTGAATTTCAACTGCTTTCACGCCTTTAGCACTAAGAAAATGAATAACAGCACTTATTTCACAGTCGGCGGGATTCTCAATCGGCGAAGGCATTTTAAATACACAAAAGCAAATAAGTAAACAATCGATTGTTGCCACAATGGAGTCTGTGGCTTGCCAATAGATGTAGGTATACAGTGCACATGCACGGGACACCGACTGCAGCACTGCAGTGGCGGAATTTCAAAACAGTACTTACTTAAAAAACACGCCTTGTATTATTGTTACATATAAATAAATGTAGTAAGAAATTATATAATTTATTTATTTATTTTGGGTCTCCAGAACGAATTAATCAAATTCCTATAAAAATCTATGGTAAATTGATGATCGGTTAATGAAGAATTTGGATAACGAACATCGTTTTGAATGGATTATGTTCGTTAACTGATCACCCACTATTCATTTCAATAATTAAGTATTTTTATTTAATTAATGAAATAAGAACAGAAATTTTTTTAAGAAATTGAAATTATTGTTTTTTTAACTTTCACAAATATTCATTTAAAAAGACATATTTCTGATAATCGAGTCCTGTAAAGTGGCTCGTCACCCTATCATGTGATTCATTAGAATAACCATTAGTTGTCATTTTTCCAATTACATTCATGTCAAATCACACAATATTATTATTAAAATTAACAAAATTACAAGAGCATGCATAACATATTTAAATATCAAAATTATATACTATAAACCTATCAAAAACAGTACCAAGGCAGGAAAATTAATCATGTATTCAAATAAATTACAAAATGATTAGAAATGTAGTAGCACTTTTGATTTTATTAAAAGTTCTCTCTGCTTTATATACTATATTATAAAATAGAGAAGTTATTTAATTAATTCAGGTTAGAATTTCCAAAATGCTAACAGTTTACAAAGAGATCTATGCTGGTCTCCATCTTTTCAAAGAGACTATTTTTTCATCTCTGTAGAAAGATTGTATTTCCACAGAGACAATAAAGAGATTATCATCTTTTAAGACGGGTGGGCAACTTTTTTGTAGGGGGTCATATAGAAAAATTTATGGTGGGCCACGGGCCAAAACAAAAACAATTGTTGATAATATTTATTTAAAAAAGAGAAGGTACAGATATGTAAGTATACATAGCATTGGTATTATATATAATAAAATAATATAGTGTTGCAACTCTAACTAATGAAAAACTTGGGATTGCCTTTCTTTTGCAAGAAGTTCAATATTTGGTGAAAGTGATAATGTTGCTATGTGTAAGGAGTTTTCCAAATTAGTATCATTAACTGGATCTGTAATACTGGATCTGTTTTTTGATTTTGTGAAATTCATTTTTGAAAAAAATTGCTCACAGCAATAAATACTGCCGAAGAGGGACATCATTTTACATATAAAATTAATTAGATTTGGATATTTATCTTTGGAAACATGTCTCACATAAAAATATTGCAGAGGTACCTCACGAAATTGACTTTTCAGAACATCATCTGCCTGGAGTTCAAGTAATTCCATTTGAAGCGAAGTTTCTACTTGTTCCACGTCCACGTCAAAAGGTGTCATGAATATTTGGAACTGAAGTTCATGCAAACGGAAATCCTCAAATCTGGATGTAAATTCTGTATTTAATGAAGATAGTTCCTGTGCAAGGGCATTCTTATCGAAATTTTTATGGCCTGCCAGAATGGGAAAATGATATGTATTTCCTGCATGAATCTGATTTTCTCACAATCGAAGTTTGCTTTGAAAAAATTTTACATGGGTGAATAGCTCATGGGCAAGTTGTCCTGGTTTTTGCATATTCGTATTTAGCTCGTTCAAGAAA
Organism: Olivierus martensii; assembly: GCA_000484575.1. Taxonomy (NCBI): domain Eukaryota; kingdom Metazoa; phylum Arthropoda; class Arachnida; order Scorpiones; family Buthidae; genus Olivierus; species Olivierus martensii. The sequence goes on along the minus strand of AYEL01085352.1, from coordinate 3,445 downwards.
CTGGTGACATTGACCAAAAATGCAAAATCAGATAACCATGCATCATTTCTCAAAGGTTCAACTAGTATGGATTTGCCCTTCATATCCATAAAAGTTTGCACTTCTTCTCTTAACTCATAAAATCACTTCAACATTTTGTCCTTACTGAGCCAGTGAACTTCACAATGAAAAATGAGGTCTCCATATTCCGATTCCAAGTCCTGCAGGAATTGCTGTAACTGCCGGTGAGTCAAACCTCTCGATTTAATAAAATTTACACACGAAACAACTGTCTCCATTACGTGCGTGAATTTTAATAATTTAGCACAGAGGTTTTCTTGATAAATGATACAGTGAAATGTGAACAGATTATAATGTCAATATTTCTCTTTGATAATTCTGATTTTATTTTACCCACCACTCCCACATTTTTCCCTATCATCGCGGGAGCTCCATCTGTAGTGACACCGCTTAACTTTCCCAGTCCAAGTCTAAAAGCACTAAAAACATTAACAATTTCTTCAAAAATATCTTCCCCCTTTGTAGTGTATTTCATGGCTCGAAGTGAGCAAACTTTCTGTTATTTTCAAATTTTGATCAACTGCACAAATAAAAATTGCTAGTTGTGCTGTATCAGTAATATCAATGCTTTTGTCCAATGCTATGGAAAATGCAACACATTTTTCCACGACTTTGCCAAGCGCTACTTTTATGTTTTCTGCCAGTGCACCTATTCGTCTTGTGACTGTTCTTCTGGATAAACTAACTTCTGCAAACTTTTTACTTTTCTCTGGACACAAGATATTTGCCACTTCTATTAAGCACTCTTTCACAAACTTGCCTTCTGAGAACGACTTCAAATGTTCCGCCAGTTTCTTACTAACAACATAACTCACCCGAACGATATCCTCAGCTTCTTCACTGCATTTTACTAAAACAGTTTGTTGAGCGGCTAATTTCTTTTTTATCTTTTTGATTCTATCGCTTCTTAGTTACCCTGTTAAACTTCCATATTTTTGAAAATGTTTGGTGGTATAATGTCTTCTTAAATTGTACTCTTAAAACTGCGACAGTCCAAGTAAAATTTGGACTGTCGTGGCATCAGTCCAAGTAAAATTTGGCTTAAACATGAAATAAAATATATTATTTTAAAGCAGTGATAACACAATTGTTAACAAATTTTAAATACTGATATTAAATTGGAAAAATAAGATAGCAAATAAATATCATATATTTTAATGCATAGAATTTTGTTGCTGTTTGAATTTTTGTTTATTGCTCAAAAGTATGTAGAAAATGGGAATATGCAATAATGTACTAAATGGTGAATAATAGCTTAAACAAAAACATGTTATAATTCTGATCAATAGATAATTGAATATTATCCTCAATATTTTGTTGAAATCTATTTGAGAAAAACTACAATGCTGATGTATTTCAACTGAAAAAAGTCTTTCATCCAATATGTGTAAATTTGACAGTATCTTAAATCTTTAAAATTATCTTTTAATTAATAACTAAATATTTAAAAAAAAAAGATCATCTAAAATACTCCAAGTATTTTAATGGCATTTAAATATCCTATTCTGAATGAAATTACATATTATTTCTTCTTTCAAAACATCTATATGTTGATTGTCTCTCTTCAGAGAGAGAATTTTTAAGAGACAAAAAGTTGTCTCTGACTAAATTGTCTTCTTAAAAATACTGCACATCAACTTAGAACAAGGAAATTGTCTCTTTAGCGGAACAACCAATCAGAAGTGACGTCTGCTCACTGATGTCAAATAGTTTGTCTAGAAAAATTTTTGCTAAGAACAGCATAGACCACCTGATTAGTTTTGTTTCATAAAGAAGATTCTGAGATTTGTAATTATAATAAATGTATCCATGAATAAAGTCTGGTTCTATTAGATTCCTGCAGTAGTATGGTGTCAGAATCCAGCATTGGATACTGTGGAAAAAAACCTGTCCAGAACTCTACACTTGTATATTTTATGATTATTATGAAATTTAAAAGATAAACAACAATAGCTTATATGAATTAACAAATATATTAAATAATGAATTCAAGGTTTTTCTCTTCATAGTAATATACATAGTAACAACTGAAAAATCTAGCGTAAAAACTTAAAAGACAAACTGAGAAAGTGATGAAAACAAACAAAGGAAATTCTTCTATTTGTTTTTATCATTTTCTTAATTTATATCTATACATCTCATAATTATGAAGTTTATTGAATAATAATAATATAAAAGCCAGTCACATTTGGAGAAAATCTCCTAGAAACTAACATTAATAGTATGTACAGACCAAAATGAAAACTGGACAAAATACTATAGTATATCATCAATTGAAAGAAATAATGCCATGTCCCACCTTCTAAAAATAGAACTTGGGAGCATCTAATTAGATTTTTGGCTAATAAAACTGACTAAATATTCCTAATCTACAGAAAATTTGTCTTCTGTTAATTAAATCTACTTGTAAACTTTCTCTAATAATTATTTATTAGAGAGAGTTTACAAGTAGATATAATTAATAAAGAGGACATAAAAAAACTTTTTGTAGCTTAGGAACATTTAGTCAGTTTTATTAGCCAAAAATCTAACTATATACTCCCAAGTTGCAGAAATATGATTTCCACCCGTCTGTTAACTACTTGTATCTATAAACTTTCTTTAGTAACTACAGGTTGTCTTAGATTTATGATGCTCTCAGTTTATGACCATTTGTATTTTTGATGATGATGAAAGTCAATAAATTCTGTGCTTGATCAATGCAATTCATATTGGTTCAATTCCATGAGCAATGATCTGATATATGGAAAACATCCTTTTTTTTTTTTTGTATCTGGTTATTGAATTTTTGTATTTAAGTTTATTATAATAAAGTGGAGTATAATAAATATTCCATAAATTTTGGGCATTTCCGACTTCTGACTCTTCGACTTATGACCTCTGGGTTTGAAGACCTAATCATAAGTTTAATTTATTTTGTTTTTTAGCAGATAATTTGTATATATTGTTTCTTTTGGTGATATATTGTAATGTGTTTTGTCCAGTTTTCTTTTTTGGTTTGTGTGTGCTGTTACCAAGGCTGGGGAACTGGAGCTGGAGTCGAAGCCCAGAGCCATGGAGCCAGGAAGTTTTGGAGGAACTGGAGTTGGAGCCAGAGTAAGCTGATCATATTCAGTGGAGCTGTAGCTGGAGCCATTAAAATTTCTGCTGGCTCCAGCTCTTAACCATCTACCATATATACTCGAATATAAACCGACCTCCCCAACTTTAGAATTTGAAAATCGGCAAAAATGCACAACCCATGTATAAGCCTACCCTGACTAGCACTTAAAATTCAATAAAAATTTGAAATCAATAAATTATGTGATCTTTGATTTTTAGTTATTGATATATTAATGCCATTTGCCAAAATAAATATTTTATTGAAACTTTAAATATATACATA
>AYEL01085351.1:0-57433 GCA_000484575.1 Olivierus martensii | reverse complement strand
ATTATATATATATATTATATTATTTCATATATATTAAAACATAATCATTCTCTATCTCAGTTGACTTAGAATTGATAAACTGTAGCTATTAGATAGATGAAAACTAAGAAGGGGATTGTCTAGGAAATTAAAAAATAAATAAATATATATAGATAACAAAGATTATTGACCATATAAGCAAAAAATAAATTTTGCAAGTATTTGTTTTAATTAATGCTACCATTATCTATTATTTAGTAATTCAACTATTAACTGATTAAAATGTTTTTATGAAATAAATCCATTTTGATCTGGGATTGAACTATGATATCTAGGTTAACATTTCAGCATCACCCCAATTGGATCGTTAGAATACTAAAGGATTAGTTCCATGAATAATGATTTATAGATTAAATTGATTAATGCTTCCATCTGCCAGACCTACAGATTAAAAATAAAAAATACTTTTGACCAAATTGTTCTGAATCATATGCCCACTGTCCAAGCAATATATTGATTGGGCTTAATTCAAAAATTATTTTAAATTTCATTATTGGCTATATTTGATTATTCTTACTGTTTTACTAGAAATCAGCACTATTCAAGACTATCTATATAAAAATTTGCTTTATTACATTGTTAAAAGAAATGTTTTCAGCTATCTGTCATCATCAGCCATCCTTAGAACTAGAAAACAACAATTGAAAAATCTTAAAATGCTAATTACCTCATTCTATCAGATACATAACAAAACATTATATGAAAATTCTATATGCTTTCTTAAACATGTATAAATAAAATCCTCCCAGTCTTTCAACCAGAGTTTAAAATACATATAAGATATGAAGATTTATTTGTGATTGAAAGCATGTAAATAAAACTGCTAACCTGAAAGAGCCATTCACAGACAAGGAATATGGTCTGACTTTGAAAGCCAAGCAAAGAAGTAATATTGCATTTCTTAGATATGAAAGTTGAAGTATGGCAGAATATCTATAGAACAACTGTATATGGGAAACTCTCTTTTATAGCTACAGTAGGCACTCTTAACTGGCCTCGGTTCAACCGGCCATTCAACTAACAAAATGACTCATACGGCAGTCACTGCTTGTCAGGACGTGTTTGTATCTATCCTCCGGGTATTTATTAATTGCTCTATTTATTTGAGCAGTGCACGTTGTTATTTCTTTGTGTAAGCAGTATACATAGTTATTTCCTACTCAGTTACTGTAATTCAGTTTGTGAAAAAATTTTCATTGGAAAAATAGCGATTTGCTTAAATTTAAAATATAGTGATTCAGTGTGTATTAGTGTTCTGTGATTTTTTTCCCTGCTTATCTTGTGATGTATATATGTATTGTATTCCATATACTGTGTATGTAATTCGGTTTAACCAGCCATTTCGTTATCCGGCCAAGGGTTCAGTCCCATGGTGGCTAGTTAAGAGGGTGCCTACTGTGTATAAATCAAACTTCAAGGGAAATATCCAAATATAACCTGAACTGCCAAATTAACTCTTGAATAATTTAACTGAAATTTTTAATAATTGGAAATAATTTTTACTAAAGTTAACACATTTATAAATTAATAATAAATTAAAAATTCTAGTTCAATCTGAAAAAGAAATCTTCAGATAAATTAAAGGTCCTTGCTTCAGTCTTTGGCCCAGGATCAAAGCAAGTATATTGGGATGGTAACCTTTTGGGTTACCATCCCAATATCATAATCACTAGACAAGCAAGAACAACTCTCAGATTGATTCATCAGATAATAATATAATGAATTTAGAATTACTTTTATTCATAAGCATTGGACTCTGCCAATAGAAATGTTCCTGACTGAGCTTTCCAGCTAAAGGTTCTCAAAGCAACACTTTAATTGGCACAGTTGTCTTAACATAGACAAATAAACGCCCCAAGTGAGCCTACCATAGGGCTCATTTGGGGCATTGAATTGAGCCAGATTATATCTGGCTCAATTCGTATAGAGACTTTGTTGGAAGAGGACACCAATGATCATGGAACAATTTTGGAATATGTAGAGGAATTTGAATGATAAGCATTTTCTAATAAAGAACCAGCAATTGTTGAAATGTAAGTATTTTCTAATAATGAACCAGAGATTGTTGAAACTCTATTTAGTTAAAAATAAAATTGAAAATATGTGGATGAAGTGTAAATTAAATATAAAAGAGGCAAACGCAAATAAAATTGAAAATATGTGGATGAAGTATAAATTAAATATAAAAAAAATATAAAAAAGGCAATCTATTACAGACTTCTTTTCAAATAGATAGTTCTTATGTTGAAAGCACTGACAGACTTCTTTTCAAATAGATAGTTCTTATGTTGAAAGCACTGATAGACTGCAATATGTATTTAACATTTTTGAGTTTTTTATTTAAAATAATAACAGACTGCAGTGTGTATTTAACATTTTTGAGTTTTTTATTTAAAATAAAGGTTTCCAATATGATTTGAATAAAGGTTTGCATTGACATGAAAATTTAGTGGTTTTAGTATGTTTAGAAAAAATTTTGATTTTATGAATCTCTCTATGTTGTATACCTCTCTAAGTTGAACACATTTTGAAGGAACAATGTGTCTAACATAAAGAGGTTTCACTATATATGTTTATAAGAACTTTATTTATACAAAATATGATATATTTTTTTTTTAGTATTAAATTGTAAATAGAAAATACAGTGGATGCCACTTAATTGGGGCAGCCGTGTAATTGGGCCAAATCTCAAAGAACAGAAACCAAACTAATACATAATTTAAATGCTTGATTAGGACAGTAGCAAAAAAAGAAATTTTCAATTTTTAATATATATTAGGAATTTTCGAAAATATGGTTTTCAATTTTTGATATATTTTAGAGATTTTTCGAAAATATGGCAACATAATTTTCAATTTTTGGTATATTTTAGGGATTTTTCGAAAGTATGGCAACACTGCATACACTAATACTTGTTGTGTGCTTTCTTAAAAAATCCTTATATAAAAATTATAACAATATTTTATTGCTTGTTGTGTGCTTTCTTAAAAAAAATCCTTATATAAAAATTATAACATTTTGTTGTACTGGTAATTTTTCAGGTTGAACCTTTCTACAAGACAATACAGAGTAACATAAAGGAGTGGGTCGTTTCTTCGTGTCCTATTACATACACATCGTTGACACACTGTCGCCGCACTAATATAAACATCCATTCTTTAGTAAAATTATAAATAATAAATAATACATAACACTATTTGCCAACACTAGTGTGATGAGAATCGGTTATCTATTGTCATGAGTCTGACAAGTGTGCATCTACTTAAGAGTCTACTGTTACTGTATCTAGTGATATTCATTTACAGTGTCAATTTTATTTAAAATTTTTAAATCTTTACCAAGTATTCATTTATAGTGTTGATTTTATTTAAAATTTTTAAATCTTTGCCAAGATGCTAAGAAATGATTTTGCACATTTAAAAATTTTTAAATCTTTGCCAAGATGTCAAGAAAGGATTTTATACTTTAAAGTTAAATTGCTTGCTGGATAAAATTAAAAACCAGCCATTTAATACAAGCCATTGTAGACTTGCTTTGCTGGATAAAATTAAAAGCTAGCCATTTAATACAAGCCATCATAGACTCGCTGAAATAATTATCTACCATAGCGCCTCTCCTACAACAAGAAAATCAACTATGTAAGGAGTGGGCATTACAGAAAGAAATTCTGGGAACATCCAAAAGAAAGCATGATGGAAAGGATTCAGAAGTCAAAGAAGCATTAGATCAATGGTTTTTTACAGTTAGCAGATGAGGCGTGAATATCAGTGGCCCAGTGTTAAAGATGAAGTCAGAGGAGATCGGTAAAAAACTAATAATTAGGATACCTATTTTAATAAAGCATTAAAATAGATACCTAATTATTATTTTTTTTGCTATTTTAATAAAGCATTAAAATAGGTACCTAATTATTATTATTTTTACATCTTATTTACTATGAATTACATATTTTATTTTAAAATTTATTATTAGTTCGTGTATTCGGGCAGCCGCTTAATTGGGCCAAAATGGGTTAGTCCCGACGTGTCCCAATTAAGCGAAATCCACTGTATTTATAAAATTAGATTGTAATGAAAATGAGGGAGCATATTAATTTTTTATGAAAAAAGGAATGAACACACACAAAGTTTGGAAACCACTGCTTTACAGCATACATATTCTTTAATTTTTATATAATCAATTATTAGAATTGTTAATTAAGATATATAATTTATAAACAATGAAAAAATAATAAATTATTAGTTGTGTTAATCTTTCAATAAATTATTTCCTCATCATTGACATTGATTCAAACAAAAGTTTGGAAGGGAATTACAAAACTCTCTAGCTCAATATGTAGAGATTTGTAAAGAATTAAAAACTTTAAAACTATCATAAAAAAACTTTCAGCACTATGGCAGGAGATAAACAAATGTAAATAATTCACTCAACAAGTTTAAAATAAAGAAGCGCTTTCGATTTATTAAAATCCTCTTCAGCTTCCATAAATAGAACAACAAATTCTTAAAGAACGCACCTACAATTTGAAATTTGGTTACTATGGTAACATATTAGAAATTACAATAAATATATTAATTTATACACAAAATAATGAATATAAATATGTAACAAGAATAAAATAAATAATATTGACATAAGTAATTAAAATTCTATTTTCTATTCTTGCACCATTTCCAGGCATTATTAATTATAGTGGGATCGATTTTGTTAAGCGGTTTTTTCTTCATATTCTTACTATTAAAAATGGTTAAAGTCTCTGCAATTTTCCCTTTTCTGGGATCTTCCTCTCTAATAACCAGCTTTGCGCTATCCCAATCAATTGTTACATCGGAGCTAATGGCCTTTTGAGCTAGGGATGTAGTCGTCGCTTTACTCTCTATATCATGTTTGTGTTCATGTAATCTCCTAGTAAGGGACCTTGTGGTGTAACCTATATACTTCCGGTCTTGATTAAAGTCATTATCTTGCACTGGAATTTCATAGACCCCTGGAAGAGATGAGGGATCAATTTTATCTTTATCATTTCTCAAAAGATTAAAAAGAGTGTTCCTTCTACTAAAAACAAGTTTATAATCCGATATTTTCTCTATCTTCTTATTATATTTTAACGTGATATGATTACAATCTACTTGGTAAAACTTATCATTATTTTCTGTTCGTTTTTCGCTATTTAACATAGTTTTTCTTCTTGAAATTTTATTCCATAAATGAGTGATAATATTTTCACTATATCCGTGGCGCACTGCCTGTTCTTTAATCCAATTCTTTTTAATCTCTTTTGAGAAATGATAAAGATAAAATTGATCCTTCATCTCTTCCAGGGGTCTATGAAATTCCAGTGCAAGATAATGACTTTAATCAAGACCGGAAGTATATAGGTTACACCACAAGGTCCCTTACTAGGAGATTACATGAACACAAACATGATATAGAGAGTAAAGCGACGACAACATCCCTAGCTCAAAAGGCCATTAGCTCCGATGTAACAATTGATTGGGATAGCGCAAAGCTGGTTATTAGAGAGGAAGATTCCAGAAAAGGGAAAATTGCAGAGACTTTAACCATTTTTAATAGTAAGAATATGAAGAAAAAACTGCTTAACAAAATCGATCCCACTATAATTAATAATGCCTGGAAATGGTGCAAGAATAGAAAATAGAATTTTAATTACTTATGTCAATATTATTTATTTTATTCTTGTTACATATTTATATTCATTATTTTGTGTATAAATTAATATATTTATTGTAATTTCTAATATGTTACCATAGTAACCAAATTTCAAATTGTACGTGCGTTCTTTAAGAATTTGTTGTTCTATTTATGGAAGCTGAAGAGGATTTTAATAAATCGAAAGCGCTTCTTTATTTTAAACTTGTTGAGTGAATTATTTACATTTGTTTATCTCCTGCCATAGTGCTGAAAGTTTTTTGATAGTTTTCTTAATGTTGGCAGTGTACTTATTTATTTTTGTTTCATAAAAACTTTAATTCCTTACAAATAAAAAAAAACTTGATAATGGATTTTATTAAGGTAATTCCAAAAATTTCTATAGAAAACAAATTGAAAAAAAATCTGAGATAAGAGAAAATTAGTGGCAGTAATAGTCACTTTGAATTTAGAAAGAAGAATGTTTTGATATTAACAGCAGAAGAAACAACAGAATAAACTTATTTTCATACATTCTGAATGGTTTTCAGCTTTATTCTTAATTTTTCTTGAATATCTGTATAAAATTGATTTTAATTTATTTGGAATTTAATTTAAATAAAATGCAAATTATTTAATTGAGTGTTAAGGAATCTATCTTTTGATATATTTTTTTTTAATACAAATGTTAATCTCAATTTACACGATTTTGGTTTAAATAGTACTTTTGCAGAACCACTCTACTAAGTAAATCAAGTTAGATGTACTTGTATTCATTCATACAGACAGCTCCAACTTGTCTTTTCCTGTACAACTTTATGCTGTCACATGTGAACAATAGTCAAAATAGAATGGTGTTACTAGGGGATATTTTAAATTGCTTATAGTTCATATTTTACTTCCTGGGGCAAATATTATAAGCAAAAGAATGACCTCTCGTTGGTGGGCCCCTTAGTGCGGCTCATGACAGTACTAGTTATTAGATTTAAAGAGCAACAAGGTATTAACTGTTGTATCTGAAATATAAAACTCTATATAAAATATGTTGTTGATTTGTGCTTAATATGGAGGGATAAAACAAATGGAAGAGATAATATAATAATTGTAAGATAATATTTTAAAAAAAGTTAAAGGTTGATTAGGTAAGATTAAAGTTAAAGGTTGACCAATTAGTAATTGAAAGCTTTCATTATTTTAATATAAAGTTAGCCATGTAAGGGGATGAGTATGTATCAGGAATATATGAAAAATCAACTTATATGATTATAATCATACCAACATGGTCAAGAGATCCAATGGTCTATAAAATGTCATTTAGATTTTTATACAGAAAGCTCCTTACCTACTGCTGTAGACAAGAAGTAGAGAATTAAAATATTAAAAACTAATGAAGGAAGGTTATAAGTATAGTTATAATTATAATATGATGATAAGTACAGTATATATAAAGCAGTATTTAACCTGGCTGAGGTGTCAGGTTTCATATGGACTGTGAACCCGAGTTTTTATTAAAAAATTTTTGCTATTTTTTAATCTACATCTTCTGATTGAATTAAACTTTTTATTTCTGATAAGTCTCTATAATGTAGAAAAAATTGTTTTTCTATGTTAAGTTGCTATTTTTTAATAAATTATTATGTAATTCAATACTTCCTTATCAAAATTATGTAAGCAAACAGAGATAGCATTTCAGACAGCCGTAAATCTTTTCCCAATGTCAAAATAAATGCAGTTCCTGTTTCATTTGTAAACAGAAGGATGGCTTCTGTAAGTTGAGGGTAGTTCAAGATCATTTGGAGGTGGTGCGTCAGTGGGAGAGGCTTGTGAACGAGGGCAATTAAATATGACCTCCAGAAGCATTCTCCAATTTCAATGGCTATTAATCATGTATTATTTAACTTTAACCTCATATTCTAATTTTATCATGTTCTCTGATATGCTTTATGAATATTTTGTAAAAATTTCCAACCAAAAAGAAATTTTTTTATGAAATTTTTTTTTATTGGATGTATAATATGCAAATTATGAGGATAAACAGATTCAAGAATTCATTTTGTCATTACTGTTAATGATGATAAAGTAAATTTTTTTCTTAAACAAATGGTTGAGGGTATAATAAACACTATATATTTTGATACTGGGATCAAAATTTATGACGTAAAGGTATGTCATATCCGACTAGAACTAAACAATGACTTCAAGTATTATTTATTAATTTATCTTCTAATGTTCACTTTTTAATTGTATAATTAAACATTAAACAATTTCTATTAGAAATTTTATGAAATCTTTAATAAATTTATTATAATAATTAAAAGAGAGATATAGCTGCATGCAGTAATGTTAAATCATTATTCAAAATTTAATAAAGAACTTTAAATAAAAATCTGGAGTTAGAAAAATAATATATTAAATTATATAAAAAATAGGAAATTATATTTATTCAGAAAAACTTTTATCTAATCACAAATTTAATAGTTTGTTTACACATGTCAAAACATGATGTGAATCAAGTGACAGCCATGCTGCAAAATGGTGAACTAATTTTAGAAATTATTAATTATGGTAATCTACATAATGGGAATCAAAACAATTTCTTGGTTGAGCTGTCAGTCTGATTATTTTTTTTTTATGGTTGATTTTAATGATTTTAATAAGATAGTTATAAATACTGATGATATTACTAAGCTTAATGAGTCGGTTGAGAGTTTAAAGGGTGTGATAACTTCTATGAATAGTGGTATTGGAAAATACGTAAAAGTATCTAAGGATAATAATAATAATATAAATATGGAACCTAGTAACATGGCTGAAGTTGATAGAGAATATTGTGTATATGGTAAAATTGAAAATGATAACAATATTGATATGCAAATGTCGAAAATTGATGATTTTAATGCTTTGCAACATGTAATGAATGCATTGGGAAGGACCTAGCAATTTAGGAAAATTCTAATTTTTTCAAATTTTTCCATCACTCCCGAGAGTGGTTGCATGGGACTCCGTCCAACATGAAATCCCTGCTGGGTTAAATTAAAAAGTTAGAGAATGTGGGCACCAGGGAGTACAGTGTATATCATTAACATACTAGGACAAGATGAAGTTAATTGTGCTAATATAAAGTATGATCCTGGTATAGAGAAAATAATAAGGATTTTGAACAAAATAAAAAAAAAAGAAGATAGTATATCTAAAGCAACCAATAATGTATGGTTCAATAAAAAATATGCATGACACTATGAAAAGATTAGGAGTATAATAATATTTTTTATAACAACATTATAAATAAACAACAAGAATATATAGGAAGGGACAGCAAGACTTTTAGGAACAAGTGAAAAAATATCCTGCAGATATAATCTCAAGTACGAATACAAATGTATTAACAACCAGATTATATAAAAGTGATATAGTAATTGAGTTGAATAAAGCTGCCATTTTGAAACTGATTGGAGCAAATATGAAAGGAAGCACTGAAAAGACAATAAAAATAACTAAAAGGAGAATAAAATATAATGTAATAAAATGATCAAGAGAAATTTCACTATTGTGGCAGTAGTGTATGAACTATAGATAAATTTTTACATACAAATACAATAATATGATTATGACCTGTGATTAAAAATTAAAAAACATCCTAAAAGGTTTTGTAAAATGACTGTTATATAACTAAAAAGTTAATTATAATGTTTGAAAAATGTAAAATTATGAAATTCAAAAAAATGTTCCGGATTAAATTATCTGAATTAGTGAGTTCTACTGACAATGGCCTCAAATTAGGCCAAAAATGTTATAAATTAATCAACTGTAAAATAATTTGTTTTTAACTATTATTCATTTTGTAATCATTAATTTTTGTATTTACATTAGGGGTGGGCAACCTCCGGCCTGCGGACCACATTATTTTATTATATCTAATACCAACGCTATGTATACTTACATACCCACATTTTATTATATCTAATACCAATGCTCTCTTTTTTAAATAAATACTATTATTATCAATTGTTTTTGTTTTGGCTCGTGGTTCTTTTTTTAAATAACGCTATGTATACTTACATATCTGTACCTTCTCTTTTTTAAAAAAATTCTATATCAATTGTTTGGCCCGTGGCCCACCATAAATTTTTCTATACAGCCCCCTACAAAAATGGCCTATAAATTTTTCTATACAGCCCCCTACAAAAAAAAGGTTGCCCACCCCTAATTTATATGAAGATCAAATATATTAAAAATTATCAATTTATGGTAAATAATTTATTTACAGTGTATATATTATAAACAAAAATAAAATATATTTTACCTTGATAGGTATACTTTTATTATGTAAGTTTTTATTCAAAATATGGTCATAAAGACAATGCAATCTTTAAGATAGAAAAAATTTTATAATTTATTTAAAGCAATCACTATAGATACATCTTAATGCCTATATCAGCAATGCACAAATGTTAATTATTATGATGTCATACTAAGGTATGTTAATCCCCCCCAAAAATTTTTGTGTAAGTCCAACAATATTTAAATTTGATATACTGTATATGAATACACATATTAATAAACAGAATGGCTAAATGAAATTTATGAGCATACTTTAAGCAGATATAAAATTTAAGACTGACTATAAATGATATTTTTTCATAAAAGTTAAATTATTTAATGAATTTTTTATTTGCATTTTATGGGAATTCAATATAAACAAAAAAGGGTACCCTTGGGTATCTCTGAAACTGCATAAGTAAAGGACTTACTGTATATACAGTAAATTCTCTAAAATCTAACACTTTAGAATATAGAATTCAGGGCCACCAAAAGAAATTTTCGGGCCCGTGACAAGTCTGTGGTACAGGCCTCACTTAAAAAAGTACATCACTTTGGTTTAATAAAAAAAAGTCATATAAAATATTAACATTTATTTAAAACAAATATACAGGGTGTCCGAAAAGTATCTTTACACTTTTAGAAAATCATTAAAAAAAATAAAGTTAGGCACCTAAGTTTTTTTAATTCAATAAAGAAAGTATCAAAGTTTTTTTGACAATTCTTACAACATTTCAATATGTGCATCATTAGTTGCACGCAACACATCGAGTCAGCAAGAGATTTCAAGCAAGGTTTGTGAAGCATTACAGAATCGACAATCCTGATGCTGCTGTAATTCAATTTTTCAACACTACATCATACACAGTCAATCTAGGTATTTGTAACTGACGGACCATCAAACAAATCGATTTACGAGGACTATGATGAAAAGATTCATGAATTTGTTCAACATCATCGGAGCTTCTGCTAGGCTGACCAGATTTCTCTTTTGGTAAAACGCTACCTGTTGTCATAAATCTCTTATGCCATTCATAAATTGTGTCGGTCTTGAAGGCGGATTTTGATCATATGCAGTCCAAAATTTTCGTTGTACCTGCGTTGCAGATTTTAATTTGATAAATCACACTAAACTTGCATCATTTCCTGCGGTGAAGCCACTTTGAGAAGAGACCTTATTTGATGCCATCAAAGGTGCCATATAGTGTCCACTTCATTTTAAAAAAAAACTTTGATACTTTCTTTATTAAATGCAAAAAATTGTAAGTGCACATCCTTCTTTGTATTTCTTTAATAATAATCTAAAAGTGTAAAGATACTTTTCGGACATCCTGTACAATAAATTCAAAATTCATACATTACATATCATATAAAATACAAATATTAAATAATAATAGAATTTTTTAATTTTTATTGCCTCATCTGAGATGTCAAAAAAATTTTAAAATGTTCAATGAGGGATGAATAAAATTTTTAAAATCTTCATCTATCAAAATACTATTATATCTAAAATAGTTTATTTTGGCAACAACTGCTTTGGGTGGTAGACAGTGTGCTCTGTGATGGCCGAAGAACTATCACACACATTAGGGCTCGACGGTCGGGACCTTTTCGATGCCGAGCCCATGAAAAAGTCTCGAATGTCACTCCCCTCTTGGCAGCCCTGATAGAATTCCTTAAAATTTTAGCTAAACAGTTTGACACTCATGTTTATTGTTAAGTTTTTATTTTTGATGCTACCAAATATTAGCACTGCAAGATATTTTATCTTCCTCTGAAGTGCTTGTTTTGTCAAGTTAATTACCATAAGACCATATCCCAGGGGTGGCCAAACTGTGGCGCTTGCACCAAAAGTGGTGCATTGCATGACTAGAAGTGGTGCACTGAACCCCAGAGAAAAAAATAAAAAATCATATAATTTACCTATATATATTATAAATCTGAAATACCTGCACCCGCATGTTCACTTATAACGTAAGAATGGATTTTTATGAAATAACTTTTGTTTGTTAGGAGATTTATGCAGGAAGATTTAAAATAGGTATTGATTATTAGAAATTGATTTTATATATTGTAATTGGCGGAAATTACTTGATATAAAATCCAAGATGGAAGATTAACGCTATTTGAGCAACCTCATTGAGTTACAGTGGCCATGTGATATGTTAGCTGGCCGATATCATTGGATTACTATGATCGTGTTTTTGGTAACTGAGCAATCTCATTGGTTCATAATGGCAGATATCGAGTACTGTGGTATATATTATTTTGTTAAACTATTGAACTTTAGATTTCATATTAAAAGGTTTTTAAAGTGTTTTTTAATCTGTGTCTAATTTTCTATTGATTATAAGCTTACATTACTTTATTTAGCCATAATATGCTTAAGTTAAACTTTGATTAGTCTTAGTGACTATGGTATGTTGTTAAGATATATCTAACCTGTACCTATAAATCTAACTATTAAATATATCCATATTACCATATTTTAAAGAGTCTGACAAGGGGTTTAAGTTTGTTTGGCGCATCTTAACCAAAAAAATAAAATAAATTGACACATGAATTATAAAAGGTTGGCCACCCCAGCCATATCCCATATATGTGGTTTATCAGTGATACAAAACTTAGCCCACTAGTAAATTGAGTCTGGGGAAAAGTGATATTTATTTGATAAACTCTAAGATTACAGCCTGTTTGAAAATTGTGTGAATGAACAATTTTATTTTGGTATCACTCTTGATCTTGCTTTCTCAGGAACACTCAGCAAATAGACAAGTCAATATCTGTTCTGTTTTAAATTAATAATTCAATTGAAAGTATATTATTAGTCTTTAATATAAATTCCTAATTTTTCAAGATGAATCCAAATCAAAAATAATGAGGAGAATATTTTATTCAAACTTCTGAATTAAATGTCAGATTAAAAGTTTTAATAGAAGGCTAGAAGTTGCATCATTTTATAGAATTCTGTTAGCATGTTAAGGATTATGTAAATTTACAAAATATTTTTTCTGGATACATTCTGAAATTTTCACACACAAAATGTATTTTTAAAATGTGAGTAGTAGTAATTTAAATAAATTACTGTTTCAGGACTTGATGCATAGCTAAGCAATATTTTGTCTGATGCAAATTTAATCAACCACAATATGAAAATTATACAACAGTATATGCATAGCTAAGCAATATTTTGTCTGATGCAAATTTAATCAACCACAATATGAAAATTTTTATTGATTAATTATGAAAATTGTACAGGTCTACAATTTATATATAAAAATATGAAAAATTTTGTTCTAGTACCTATAGAATGATTTTCAGTATTTTTTATCCCTTGTTCAGGATGCTAAATTTATAATTCTAGTAATTGCATTATAACATATTATATATGATATTGGTTAACATTTCTCTCTCAAATGCAATGAAATTTTTATTTGTTTTTTAAAATTTATTACCTTCAATTTTATGCTAAAATATATTTAAGAAAATATTGTTATTGTATAAATGCAAATAACTACTAATTTGAATAAAATATATTCATGATATTTTTATTTTGCATACTTGCATGTTTTCTGTTTAAAAAATGTAGTTATTAAAATTATAAGGAGCATGGAAACAATGGCATTATTAACAAACATATTATAACAGGGAAAAATGTTTTACTTATTTATAAATTATGCTAATTATAAATCAATTTTTTTTCTTTGTGTTTGTTAAAATTAAAAAAAGTTTATATAATATGAAGATCAATAAGACTGATATGTAGTTAATTTTACTGACAATCATTTTCAATAGATTTTGTTCTGTAATTATTCATAATTATTAAAATCAAATCTGATCATATTTATAAGAGTCATTGTATTGATAGATTGAAGTCATATAGGCAACAAATAGTGAAACTTAATTCATACAGTGGACTTGCTTTTTTATGAACCTCCAGTTTATGAACTACACATTTTTACAAACTATTTAGTTGTCCTAAAAAGTCCCTAGTTTTAATTAATGCCATTCCCATTTATGAACTTTCAATTTTATGAACTTTTTTCAGGGTCTATACGAGTTCGTAAAATCATGAGTCCACTGTATACTTTTATTCCATTTCTGTATTCTTTTATTCCAATTTGGAATGGAAAAAGTCGTAAAGTATATATAGTCACTATCATGTAATAATCACACAGTTTCTGCAATTCAGAAATTGGTTTATAAAATTTTATTGCATAAACATTGCATATTAGATTCCATTTTATACATGCCAATGTGTATTTTGCCATTACTCTCTATGTTACATGAAAAAGGAAAAAGAGAATAAAATACTAATAATATAAAATTTAAAAAATTGTTTTGGTATAAGAAAGCTAGTGATTAAGGTAGAGCTAGTTTCATATATACATATCTGAAAAATTGAATATGTTTAGATATTACAGTAAGACCCCGCTTAATGCTTCTCCATTTAATGCTGTTTCAATATAACGTGTTTTTTGAATTCTATATTTTTTATTGATTCACTTTGGTGTGGGTTTTCAAACCATTATACTCACGGTAAAACCGGAATTGCACAAATTTGTTCCTTTAGTACTCCTATGCCTTCTCATCAGAGGCAGATTTAGGCATGGTCTTTATGGGCTGCAGCCCAGGGCCCCCTTTGCACTCAGAAAAAATAAAAAAAAAAATTTTAATTAAAAAATTTAAGAAAAAGATAAATTATAAAAAATATTTTCATACTTAGATAAAGTTTAAATCATTGATTTGCCACACTATTGGATTTGAATAAAATATCAAATATCATGTTTTAAATGACAGTAAATAATAAATACGACTCTGTCTATAATTGATAAAATCAAAATACGCTTTGTCACTTGTCAATTATGCAAATAATGTGGCACTGTCAGAATGGGAGTGCAAATCTAGCTCCTCTAAAGTGTCTTAGTTTAACATAACTTTAGGTTAATTTGGATTAATTTAATAGACTCCAAACAGTGTTAACCCAGGGCCCCCAAAGTTAATGGTTTGCCTCTGCTTTTCATAGTGCATTTGATATCAATGTAGTTTAGTGTATATATGAAAGAAAGTTTGCTGCAGTCACAGTTCATATTTATGATCAGTCATCAAGCATTTCTGAAGATAGTAAGAAAAGGAACTTGCAACAGATTTTTTCAAAACAAATTTAACCACTATTACAGAAATTATGGATCAGCTATACAAAATGATCAAATTTTAATAGAAGTTCAAAGGCAAGACAAAGTGTCATGGATGCGATATCTTGGTATCGATAATTGCTTACTGAATGAAAGAGGAAAAGTCAGACAATGTTAGATGACTTCTTAACAAAAAATCAAAAAGTGTCATAAACATGAATTATTTACTTGAATATTTTTGATTTTTGTGAATGATTTAGGAATACAAATTGATATTAGCAATAATATTTTTGATTTTCACGAATGATTTATGAATACAAATCAATATTAGCAATAATTTTTTCGTGAATGATTTATGAATACAAATCGATATTAGCAATAAAAACTTTACTTGAATATTTTTGATTTTCATGAATGATCTATGAATACAAATCGATATTAGCAATAAAAAATGTCTATAATTAAATGTAGTAATACAATAGTAATAATACATGTTACAAAATAAAATAAAAAAAAATGGTACATATATTTTTTATTCATTGTTCTGTTTCACCTATTTCATTATTTACGTGTTAAGATGACCTCATTTAACGCTGTTTCGTTTAGCGCTTGGTTTCCTTGGAATGTATCCCCGCATTAAATGGGGTCTTACTGTAACTTTTATATAGGGTTGTTTAGAAAGTAATTTCATTTTTTTTCCATGAAAATTAAAGACAACTTTTTTATAGTATATAAATATTTTATTCGATTTATATATTGATCATTTTGGTCCAACACATGTTGCCATCTTTCCGGTGGTAGCATGATTTCATGCTCGTAGAACTTTTGATCTTTGTTTGCAAAAACTGAATCAAGTGATTTTTGACATCCTCATTTGAACTAAATGTTTTGCCTTTTAAAGAATTCTGTAAAGACTAGAACAAGTAATAATCGGTGTGTGCCAGATCTGGCGAATATGCTGTATATGGTACACATCCCATCCAAGCTGTAACAGCTTCTGGCAAGTCATCAAACTTGTGAGAGATCTGATGTTATCGTGGTGAAACACTACATCCTTTCTGTTAATCAATTCTGGCCTCTTCTCTTTGATGGAATCACTCAATTTGTCCAATTGGTGGCAATACACTTCTGAATTAATTGTAGAATTATCTGGTAGAAGTTCAAAAAAAATAATTCCCTTGAAATCCCACCAAACAGAGCATATCACTTTTTTTTTGATGAATTATCTGCTTTCAGAGTGCTTTGAGCCGGTTCATATATTCTTCTCCATAATCTCTTGCATTCAACATTGTTGTAAACAATCCATTTTTCATCACCAGTTATGATTCACTTCAGAAACGTATCATTTTCTTGATGCTTAACAGCAAATCACAGATGTCAATGCGATGGAGCAAATCTCTTTCCTTGAGAATGTGTGGAACCCATATATCAAGCTTTGAAATGAAACCAAGTTGTTTCATATGGTAATGAATGGTTGAATTTGACAAATTCAATCTTGTAGCAATTTCTCATGTTGTTATTCAGCGGTTTGCTTCAACCAGTGCCTTTATTTTGTCTTCATCAGCTTCAACTGGCCTTCCAGAACGTGGTGCATCTTTAATATCGAAATTGTCAGAATGAAATTTTGCAAACCAGTTTTGGTACGGGCGTTCTGTTAACACAACTTTTTTCTTGCTTGAACAGCATTCTTACTTTTCTAGTAATAAAAAAGCAAAGTATGCCGAAAATGCCCTTTTTTGTTTTCCATTTTTGATACGACACCAAAAAAAACAATTGCATAGAATCAAAGTTTTTTTTATAAATAAATCTTGAAATGTTAGCTATCAAAATTTATAATGACAATTGGCTTAGAATGAAATTGGTGGGTAAAAATACAACTAATACCACTTGTGGGAAAAAACGAAATTACTTTCCAAACAACCCAATAGTTTCAAAAACTCTATAACACTGCTTTTATAATTAGATTGGAAATGTTATCAAAGTGAAATGTTCTCCAAATATATTACATAAAATTTATTAACTATCAACAATGAAATAATAACTAATTTGGATTAAAAAATTAATTAATTTGGATTTGATTTAAATATTATCATACACTCACAAGTATACTATAATATCAGACAACCAATAAAGTTTTGTCAGATTTTTCACATGATCAAATTGCCTGCACTCCCCACAGTGTTCCTTGAGAGATAAGACAGATAAGATGAAGATAATGTGTTAGTGTTTCCTCTCTTAGCTGGCTGGTAGTGGTCATCACAGCTAAACAGGGATGTCACCAAGAACAGGTCAAACATGGGAACCCAAATGCTATTATCAGGTCTGTATGCTGTATGAGTTCAAATTAGGAACAAAAGCTAGTGCAGAGGGAAGAAAAATATGCCAAGTATTCAGTAGGAATGTGGTAAATGAGCAGAGTACAACAGTGGTTTAAGGATGGCAATGAATCCCTCCAGGACGCACTATGTATAGGACATCTACAAACTATAGACAACGAGACCAACGATTCATAGTGACTATTGAGGCTGATAGTGGCCAAACATGAAGCATTGGAAGAAGCATTCAATTGCAGTACAAAAATCATTCAACAACACCTCCATCAGCTTAGGAAATGATATGAAATGGGACGATGGATCCCACGAGTTGACTGTAGCTCAGAAAGTGACATGAGCAAATGCCTGTTTTTCTTTGCTGCTCGTTGAAGGAAGGATCCATTTCTGGACAAAGTACTAACCTCTGATGAGAAGTGGGTTCTTTATGATATTCCATGGCACCATCATTGATTGATACTACATAAACCTCTCCCAAATAACCAAAATCATCATTGTATCAACAGAAGGTTATGCTCTGTGTTTGGTGGAATGTTTGGGAATATCGAGCATTGCAAATTGCTATGACCTGGCCAGACAGACAATGCAACTGTGTACTCTTCTGGAAAACTGAAAACCATGGAGCCAGTGCTGGTGAATCACAGAGGTGTATCATTCTGGTACAAGACTACGTGAAGTGACATATTGCTAAGGTAGCCCATAACACTATTATCCATTATGCATTAGTGGTTGGGAAACACTAATGCATCCCACATATTCCTGACATTATATTAATTCCTTCAGATTATCATTTGTTTCATTCATTAGACAACTAACTGCAAAGACAATGGTTCCAAATCGTCAATGAAGTGATACACATACTGGATGACTTCTTTGATTTGTGGTTCTGCTGAGTTATGCCATTGTGAGATCCATAGTCTGCCTAAGCATTGGAGACAAGTCATTGCTGCTGATGGGGACTATTTCTGATTTCCAAGTATATCTTACTTCATGTTATCACATATCTCTTTAATAAAGGGTAAAAATCCAACAGAACTCTATTGGTTGCCTTATATCTACAATATCATTATATATTCTACATATCACCACATTATACAGGGTGCGCCAGCTAAATCTGGACAAAATAAACAATTTAATTAAACAAAATTTTATTTAACAAAAAGAATAAAATTATGAAAATTATCATTTGCACATTAATTTTGGATCCCTTTAGATTAAAATTACTCGATGTAATTCCCTTCTGCCTCAATTACTGCCTCGATCCTCGACCGGAAACGATGACATGCCCTGCGCAATGCCTGCTTGTCCAAGTTCGAAAACGCTGCTTCAATAGCGGCCTGGAGAGATGCCACATTAGGATGTCTCGACCTATTAGAGACCCTTTCAACAACGCTCCATACGTAGTAGTCCAAAGGATTCAAATCTGGACTGTTAGAAGGCAGAATTCTTTAGACCAAAACGTATCCATGTTGTCTGACAACCAGTTTTGCACTAAATGACTGATGTGCGCAGGTGTGCCGTCCTGCTGGAAGATGTAGGGTCTCCCAGAAGCCACAGTTTCCATCCAAGGTTTCACTATTGTTGTAAGAACATGCAAGTAAACCTCTTTTGTTATGGTTTCCCCCTTTCCAAAGACATGCGGCGGCATGACGTCACCTTCACCGGAAACAACAGCTAGGACGTGAACACTGGCCGGAAACTTCGTCCTAGCTATTACGAGGACATCTTCAAGGTCATAGGCAAGCCAACGGTCATTTCTCCGGTTTACTTTGGCATCAACAGTAAAAATTTTCTCATCAGAAAAAAATCTGATGCGTCCTGCAGCTTCATTCTTCATTGAACACAGAAGCAAGTTGCAGTGAGCAACTCTCTTTGTTTTAGCGGCATCAGACAGCATCTGTCGTACTTTTATGACGTAGGACTTGTACCGTAGGTCCTCTTCCGCAATTCGACGCATTGTGGTCTCACTCACACCCAATGTTTTTGCCAACTGCCTGAGAGATTGCCCTGGGTCTTCTGAGATGAGCTCTTGAGCTCTTTGGACAACTTCCGCTGTCCTTGACAATCTTCCCCTGGAATGGCTCTTCCTTGCCGGGTTGGCAGAACCTTCTTCAGACTTCTCTGAAGTCGCATATCTAGCAGCAACATCATAAACTGTCGATCTTGGATAGTTAAAGAACCGAATTATTTCGGAAGGTGAACGTTCAGCGCGAAGGCCTTCGATTATCACTGCTTTCCGATTATATTCTGCACTCGATCTTAGCTGATCAGCTATTTTGTACTTATCCTCAAATGCATCGTCTGTCTGGCTTACTAAAACGTCAGCAGCATCGTAGCGCTGATGTCAAATATGGCAGGAAATTCAATTTGAAATTTGTCTGGATTTAGCTGGCGCACCCTGTATATATATACACACAGACTAAATTATAGAAAATATAATAATAATTTTGGATTCTTTCTTTTCACTTTGCTTTTCACACAAAAATTAATATAAAAATATGCCTTTATGCAAGGAAATATTTATATTATTCATATTAAAAACTTAACTAGTAGCTTATATCAAATATAATTGATATAATTATCCAGATTATTTAACAAAATACAGTCAAACCCCATAAAGATACCCCATTAAGCCGCTACCCTTGCTAACTGCCAACGAATTTGGTGGAATAGATCATCCATATGTTAATAGAATAGGCAAACCCTGATAAGATGCCATCCACCAATAGAAACGTCTAAACAAATATTTCTTTTGGTATTGTATTTGCCCTCGTTAATCTGCCAGGGGCATGTAAGGTGTAAAACCATCCTTGGGTAATTTACATCCCAAAGTTATCAGTATTGTATATACAGTATTATACTCTGGATTCATTTGTAATCAGTGGGTGGGAGAGAGAGAGTTAATGGTTAATCATGTGTCTCTTTAAGCCTGGTTCACACCTAGGTGTAGAAAATTTAAGATCGTAAGAACCAGATTGTTTCCATCATTTATTGTGTACCAAGCAAACAAGGATACTGTACAGTAAGCTGTGTACATTGTGTTTTACAGAGTACTCAAAGTAGAGGATCAGGAAAGGAGGTGGATATGTTTTCTATATAGTACTGTACATATACAGTATTTATACTATATTGCAAAGTATACAGTTTTTAAGAAATGTTAAGTATGGTTGTAAAATATAAATGTACTGTATTTTATTAAATTTAATAAATTCGGAGTTTATTTTCGTTTGTATACCAATAATGTTTTCGATAAACCGTCAACCCCGATTAGCTGCTAAAATTGTCCCCAAACGGATGGTGGCATCTTATCAGGGTTTGACTGTAATAATGAATAAAATATGTAATGCTGATATTAAGCCCATTAGATTTATGCAATTATTTTATTCTCTTAGTTTCCTAACAGAATTCTTATAGGAAGTTGATTGTGTGAATTTGATGGTAATGCTGATAAAATATAATGACGCATCAGAAATAATGTTAGGGTTAATCATATTTTGTCTTTAGATTTCTCAGGTTTAATATAAACATTAGATATCTGCCTTTATTTTATTATAATAGTAAAGATTTATTTATTTATACCTTACTTTTTATATAAATAAATCTCTATTAATCATGGTTGTCATTCATTGTCTAGTCATTGTATAGTCTCATATTTTATTATATTTTAAATTATAACCATTTGAAGCAGATTAACAAAATATTTAACTCTGAGTTTTCGAAAGTGAGGATCTTTCAGATTTTATTATAAATTTCATATAGTAGTTATTAAATTTAATTTTAATAATGTTATTAAATTATAGTAATAATTATATTCATTATTAGGCATCATTATCTGGTCATCAGCCAATTATGAATAATTCATTAGTAAGTACATTGAAATAATTTTAAAAACTGATTTACTTTAAAAATCATTATTTTCAGTTTTAAAAATTATATATCTAATATTTCATCTGTTTTATTGCTGTTAGAAAGCCAATACTTGGAGTGATGCTGGTAAAGTAAATATCAGTGTTGACAACCTAAGTTTAGCTAATAGATATGAGAAACCAATAGCGCCAAGTATGAATCAATTAGCTGCAGGTAAGTTTTAAACCTGTATTTGATCTGAGACTGCAAAAATTTTATCCATTGTAAAATATCATGAATGCTTGATGCCATAGATCCTTGTGTAATCTTATATCATTTTGCAACAATATTTCTTCTGTCTGTGTTAACTGTTTATATAAATGAATTAGTTGTTTATACAGTAGTTAACATAAAAAGAAGTAAAAACATGAAAAGTGATAAGAATACACTAGGCTCTCTGGTATCCAAACATAAAGTAATTTTTTCTAATATAAATGATATATTACAAAAAAATGATAAGTTAGGTTTGTGTGTTAGCATTACTGTGTGTGATATTTCTTGGCTCTGAAATAAAACATATTCCATTCATCCAAATCTTTATGAATATTTTAACTGAATGGCTCAGCTAAACCATAATGTTAACCAAGAAAATAAAGATACACTTTTAATTGATTAACAATGAAATTATCATTCTATGGAGAAAACATATAAATTACTGGCCTTGCAATTTTGTAAAATTTATTGCTATTTTATTTTTCTTCTTATTCTTGTCATATATTTATTTACTTTTAAGATTAAAAGTTGTTTTTATATTTTCTAAGTGAAATACACAGTCCAGTCACATTAATGTGACCACCTGTTAAAATCCAGAATAACCACCACGTGCAGCGTGGACCACAGCTAGACGGGCAGGGAGAGTGTCAATGAGGTGTTGGAAGGTGTTCACAGGGATATTGAGCCATGCCGATTCCAGTTCAGTCGCCAGCTGCCGAAGGTTGCGTGGTTGAGGATCCATGGAGCGAACAACCCGATCGAGGTGGTCCCAAAGATTCTCAATCGGGTTTAAGTCCGGGGAATTTGGGGGCCAGGGAAGTACAGTAAATGATCCTCATGCTCTGCGAACCACGCACGTACACTGCGAGCTGTATGACATGTTGCATTATCCTGCTGGAAGATGCCATCGTGCTGAAGAAAAACAATCCGCATGTAGGGGTGTACATGGTCCGAAAGGATATCTGCATACTTGTGCTGATCCATAGTGCCATCCACAATGATGAGTGCACCCAAAGAATGCCAAGAAAACATTCTCCAGACCATAACACTGCCTCCTCCAGCTTGCATCCTTCCAACAATGGTTGCAGGGAGATTGTTTTCCGACGTTTCACGTTTCATACGCCAACATTGGATTTTGTCCGATGGAGCATAAAACATGATTCATCGGAGAAAGCAACCTGTCACCACTCAGTGGACATCCACATGCATTACTGCCGTGCAAATTCTAGCCTCCATCGCCAATGAACAGGTGTTAGCAGAGGTGCGGTCCAGACGTCTCCTGCGGAGCCCCATACGCAGCACCGTTCGCTGAACTGTCATTTGGGAAACACTTGTGGTAGCTCCTTGGTTCTTCTGGGCAGTAAGTTGCTCCACAGTTGCACGCCAATTTGCCCGAATGCATTGCCACAGCCGTCGTTCCCCTCTGTCATCTATAGCCCATGGAGTGCCACACCTTCCACGTCACTGATTTTCACTAGTGCCATTTTGCCATGCATGGTACACTTTCACCATGGTGGCACGCAAACATTTCACAAACTCCGCTGTTTTGGAAAAGCTGCTGGAAGCCAATGATCATGCCCTATTGGATGTCTGATAAATTCCTCTGTTTCTGCATGACTCCAAAGATTGCAATATTTCCCACATCTCTCCAATATCCTTTATATCCCCTCCACAGTTGTTGCTGCCACGTGCCTATTTTGCATTATTATTTTGCGCTAATGTCCACAGTAGGGGTGGTCACATTAATGTGACTGGACTGTGATACTTTGAGTTTTGAAAATTATCTAAAAATTCATAATTTATTATATGCAATAAATTAAATTTAAATAACATTTAAAAGTTCTGTTTTTTATTTTTCTGTTCTTTATAATAAAAAAATTTGTATATAAGAATAGTTTTCTTGTCAAATCAGCATTAACCTCACTTTTCCTGCACTAGGGATAGAATGACCTTTCTGTGATAGAGGGAGTAAGAATGTCACCATTGAGCACTCATGCATTTTGTTTTGGGTCATAATGTAGACACTATGACTTGTCACCAAGCCACAATACAGTCCAGTAACTAATCACTCTCTTCAGAATAGTGCTGCAAATTGCATCACCTTCTGCTCATGTCAAATATTTTGCCACCCATACTTTGGAATTTTTCAATATACCAACTCTTCTCTCACTATATGTTGAATACATTCCAAACTGATATGAAAAACTTCACTTATCGTCCTCAATATCAAGACTTGTTGATCTGTTTGAATCTTCTCATTCACTGCAACCACTATATTGGAAGCTGTGACTTGTGGGATAACCACTGCATAGATGACCTCATTTGTCTTGTCTCCCATATGCTCTGTCTGAATCTCTTGCACCATTCAGATACTGTTGAATGTGGCAAATATTCTGCACCATACACATTTCTCATGCATTCAAGAATTTCCACTGGTCTGACACCTTTCGCACACAAAAACTGAATAGTAGCATGTTGAGCATCTCTGGATGAATCTATCATGGTCACTACATTAAACAAGTCTCTATGTGTGGCTAACACACAATTACAGCCATTTCATGCCCCATGTGCTACTGTCCAAAGTAGACTCTACAAATGCACAACTGCATCATAATTCAGTCATGAACATTATCTGATCATAACACTAATCCAATGACTTTTCAAACAATCCTTTTATATATATATATAGAGGGTTATTTGAAAAGTCATTGGATCAGTATTATAATTGGATAATTGTCATGACTGGAATTATAATATAGGGGTGGGCAACCCCCAACCTGCAGGCCACACGTGGCCCTCGAGCAAGATTTGTCCGGCTCATCACTAAATTTCTCTGTTATATTAATACAGCCCACTCCGTCTCACCAATACGGCGACCGCCTAGACTAGACAGTGCCAGTAAATTCTGAAATATTCAAGATGCTTAGGCCACCCGCTATGTGAAGAGAAGCAGCTGCGATTCTCACCAATTTGCTTTAAGATCAGTTGGGAAGTACAGAAGTTGGATTAGTAAGTTTTGATTGTTTTGAAAAAATTTCTGGTCCTAAAATATGTCCGGACCTTCAGGTAGTAAATATAGAAAGGTTGATCAAGAATCAGGATTGCTACTCAAATAGAATACTAAAATTCCCTGACTTTTCCAGGTTATTTTACAAAAATTATAGTCTTTTTCCACATTAACGTAATAGATAACTATTAATTCACAAAATAATTAAAACTAAAGAATAAGTTTTGAACGTTATATGAACTGCCTGTAACACTAATTTAATAACTAAATAAACAGCACACTTGGCAGTAGTGACTTCAAAATACCTCAAATACTTTTGAAGTCACTACTGCCAAATGTGCTGTTTATTTAGTTACTAAAGAATAAGTGAGGTTAAAACAGGCCTGCTCAACCTACAGCCTGTCTTCTATGAGCATGTGAGATGATTTATATATTGACAAGTGTCTTTTTTTATAATGAAAAAAAAACTTTTTTCTACAGTTTAGTGTTGATTTTTAAGAAATTTTATGTAATTTGACACCTCCTTATTAAAATTATGTAAATAAAAAAACAAAAATAACACATTAAATAAAACAAATATTGTTTTATCTAGTGTGGGCTACAAAAAACTGAAAAGTCTCCAGGCAGCCCACAGAACAATTTGGATTGGCGGGGGCTAATTTAAAACATGAATATTGTTTTATCTAGTGTGGGCTACAAAAAACTGAAAAGTCTCCAGGCAGCCCACAGAACAATTTGGATTGGTGGGGGCTAATTTAAAAAATAATCATTTAAAAATAATCAATAATCAAATAATGTTTTTTACAAATAATCATTTAAAAAAGCATCAATAAAAACTTAATGTATAATTGAGAACTTGTAGTTCTGTTTATTAACTATGAAAAGTTGTTATAACAAATTGACAATTTTTAATTTATTTCAATTTAAAAAAAAAAATGTTTAAATATTCACTTTCATGTTTTTTTAGCTCTATAAGGGTCATTCAAAACTGCTTGTAGCCATGGTTCACTAAAGAAAGATCACTGAAGATTGATCTTTTTATCTGCCCAATCAAGATTGAAGGTGGTCTTAAACTCATCTATAATCAGCTAAATTATCTTAAAACAAAAAAAAAATGATTAGTATAGAAGAGATTATTTATACAATTGGAAATTATATAGGCAGATTTTTTCTTCGGATAAATTAATTAAAATTTCTAGTTCAATTATTAATTATTAGATGGCGCCACTCATTGATTTGTAAAATTAATAATTATTCTAATTACGAGATGGCGCTAACAGTAGTTCAAATTATTTCAAATCATTAAAATTATTCCGTTACGGTTTCAAGGGCTAAAATTTGGCTGGATTATTTAGGTTTATTTGGATATAGTTCCCTTGAAGTTATTATTTAAAAGTTTAAGGAAATTATATAATATTGAATCTCAAAGTACGATTATTTCGTTGTACTTCGTGATTGTAATATGAAATATTTTTTCGTATTAAATCTCGTTATTTCTCAACATATTACAAATATTTACTTAAGAATTACTTTTTATTTATAAAAAATTATAAAAAGGTTATTTACACACTACTATATTTAAAAATGGAAGATTTGCTAAAATTGTTTAAAATTCCTGTTCATTTAAGTAAAATTGATCGTGAAAACGTACTTTTAAAATACCCTAACGGTAGGATTCTATTTTGACTGCTTCATGTTTTCATGGCACCATGTGTATATATTAAAATCGATGTTAAATATGCATGTAAATGCATATTAACATCGACTTTATCTAGCACAAAAATGTGACAGGCATTAAGGCGCACTATAACGCGACTTCTTATTCATAGATGAATTTCACTAACAGTAAAGTCAGATGCTAAAATGCAAAGCAGTCAAAATAGAATTCTTACCATTTTAATCAAAACTAGATCAAACGATGTTACAGTGAATGCTTCCACTTTTACTCTCTCGTGATAATTTGTTTACGACTTCTAGCCGCAAATTAATAATATGATATCAATTAGAATTTAAATGCAGGGAACGTTTACTGTCAATCAAGATTGTTTCCCACCAGTTTTGTTAACAGTTGTAAGTTAAATCAGTATTTTTAAAAAATTGTTATTTTCTATAGAAAACAAAATTATTTTAACTAAAATGATTAAAAACAAGATTTATCAGTATTCATAAAGCACACTACTCAGCACAGAAACATATAAGTAAAAATTTACTTCATCTCTAAACGATCAGTCCCGTTGCTGCCTATCACAAATCTGATCAACCCTCACACATTAACCAACTGAAGGAAAGGATCTGAATTAGGCAAATCCACAGCTAACCCTAACATGAACCTAAATAATATTTTAATTGAATTATGAAAAGATGACAATCAAATATCGATGGGAATACAGCTTTTTTTAAATAAATCTTAAATACAACGGAATATTCGATTCGCATTATTAATCATTAGGAGGCAACATTTTAGTTTGCAATGTGACGCATCTAACGCCAACAGCTACGTTAAGTTCTTGCCTAAATAGTGAGATTAATTATGAAAAAATTGAGAAAAGATTTTCAGATAAATTATTATTTATAACCACGTATTGAATATAGGCACTTATTTCAGGTTCATGTTAGGATTATCAATGCGAACACACCTAACTCAGAGATAAACTAGATTCTTGCCAACTCGAAGTCTACGGCTTCTCGTCGTTAGCTTATTAACACTCTCTAATCTTAAGGTACAGCAAACAAGGAATAGCGAATGAATTCGTTCACTTAATGTAAATGTCGTAAAGAATGCCACCCAATGCATTCATTCGTCTTCATAAAAGTTCCCTCACTAGGTAGTATATCAAAGCAAGTTCAAAAGTGTTCGATCAAATGACTGTTGATAGTACATACAGATATATATTGATATATAAATGACAATCATATGTATTTATTAAAATGATTTATCATTTTTAATAGATACTGCATTACCATGGAAATTAAATCTTCATGTCAACATACTTGCAGAAAAATAGTCTTTAACCACTTCAGTTATCTGAATCAAATTATTTAATGTACTCATAATATTAGCAAACTTGAGCGAATGTTTACATGCATTTAATTCATTTAGATGTGGATGGCAAGGCAAATTTTATACCGAACGCCAAACAAATTTGATCGAATTCATTAGCTGTATGCTCTTTAAATGCTTCCTGTGCTACAGGCTTGAAGCAAAAATACACATTATATAACATCCATCAAATCCGGCACATGAAAGTCGCAAAATTAAAGTCGGTACAAGCTACAGCATCATAACACACTTCTGCAATATGTGATGCGATGTGTCTGATCGCTTAAAAGTGAAATAAATTTTTTACTAAAAATTGCCTGATTACAACATGCTTACAGATTTTGTAAGCTTGACCTTGACACAAGAACTAATGCATACAGAGTTTCGCATAATAATCTCTTTCACGGAACAACAAAACGCCGCGACATTGTCATTTTTAGCACTAAAAATCTCTCAAAACATATAACTTCAGAAAAAAATTTCCCTGATTTTTCCAGGTTTTAGGAAAAAACAGCAGTTTCCCTGACTTTTCCCTGACATTTTAACCCAATTTTCATTTTCCCTGACTTTTCCCAAAATTCCCGTTTTCCAGGTCTGTGGCAACCCTGACAAATGTCGTACCTTCCAGGAGAAGTTGACCTAAGAATATTTATAAGGACAAGCAAATTTGTCTGATATGTAATAAACCCGTCACGGTTTTAAGAGAGTACAATTTAAGAAGACATTATACCACCAAACATTTTCAAAAACAGGGCAACTAAGAAGCGATAGAATCGAAAAGATAAAAAAGAAATTAGCCGCTCAACAAATTGTTTTAGTAAAATGCAGTGAAGAAGCTGAGGATATCGTTCGGGTGAGTTATGTTGTTAGTAAGAAACTGGCAGAACATTTGAAGTCGTTCTCAGAAGGCTAGTTGGTGAAAGAGTGCTTAATAGAAGTGGCAAATATCTTGTGTCCAGAGAAAAGTAAAAAGTTCGCAGAAGTTAGCTTATCCAGAAGAACAGTCACAAGACAAATAGGTGCACTGGCAGAAAACATAAAAGTAGCACTTGGCAAAGTCGTGGAAAAATGTGTTGCATTTTCCATAGCATTGGACAAAAGCATTGATATTACTGATACAGCACAACTAGCAATTTTTATTTGTGCAGTTGATCAAAATTTGAAAATAACAGAAAGTTTGCTCACTTCGAGCCATGAAATACACTACAAAGGGGGAAGATATTTTTGAAGAAATTGTTAATGTTTTTAGTGCTTTTAGACTGGACTGGGCAAAGTTAAGCGGTATCACTACAGATGGAGCTCCCGCGATGATAGGGAAAAATGTGGGAGTGGTGGGTAAAATAAAATCAAAATTATCAAAGAGAAATATTGACATTATAATCTGTTCACATTTCACTGTATCATTTATCAAGAAAACCTCTGTGCTAAATTATTAAAATTCACGCACGTAATGGAGACAGTTGTTTCGTGTGTAAATTTTATTAAATCGAGAGGTTTGACTCACCGGCAGTTACAGCAATTCCTGCAGGACTTGGAATCGGAATATGGAGACCTCATTTTTCATTGTGAAGTTCACTGGCTCAGTAAGGACAAAATGTTGAAGCGATTTTATGAGTTAAGAGAAGAAGTGCAAACTTTTATGGATATGAAGGGCAAATCCATACTAGTCAAACCTTTGAGAAATGATGCATGGTTATCTGATTTTGCATTTTTGGTCAATGTCACCAGTTTCTTGAACGAGCTAAATACGAATATGCAAAAACCAGGACAACTTGCCCATGAGCTATTCACCCATGTAAAATTTTTTCAAAGCAAACTTCGATTGTGAGAAAATCAGATTCATGCAGGAAATACATATCATTTTCCCATTCTGGCAGGCCATAAAAATTTCGATAAGAATGCCCTTGCACAGGAACTATCTTCATTAAATACAGAATTTACATCCAGATTTGAGGATTTCCGTTTGCATGAACTTCAGTTCCAAATATTCATGACACCTTTCGACGTGGATGTGGAACAAGTAGAAACTTCGCTTCAAATGGAATTACTTGAACTCCAGGCAGATGATGTTCTGAAAAGTCAATTTCGTGAGGTACCTCTGCAAGATTTTTATGAGAGACATGTTTCCATAGATAAATATCCAAATCTAATTAATTTTATATGTAAAATGATGTCCCTCTTCGGCAGTATTTATTGCTGTGAGCAATTTTTTTCAAAAATGAATTTCACGAAATCAAAAAACAGATCAAGTATTATCGATACTAATTTGGAAAACTCCTTACAC
The DNA here is from genome assembly GCA_000484575.1 of Olivierus martensii. Taxonomy (NCBI): domain Eukaryota; kingdom Metazoa; phylum Arthropoda; class Arachnida; order Scorpiones; family Buthidae; genus Olivierus; species Olivierus martensii. Next base: position 27,510 of record AYEL01085351.1, on the reverse strand, counting down.
ATAGCAATATCATCACTTTCACCAAATATTGAACTTCTTGCAAAAGAAAGGCAATCCCAAGTTTTTCATTAGTTAGAGTTGCAACACTATATTATTTTATTATATGTAATACCAATGCTATGTATACTTACATATCTGTACCTTCTCTTTTTTAAATAAATATTATCATCAATTGTTTTTGTTTTGGCCCGTGGCCCACCATAAATTTTCTATATGGCCCCCTACAAAAAAAGGTTGTCCACCCCTTCTATAATATATAAATGATAAATCAGATTAGTGATTGCAAATTTACCAACTTTTTCTATTACCAGTAATTCAGTAAAATTTTAAAACAAAACCAGTATACTGGTAAATTACCAGGAATTTTTTAAACTGTGAATATAAAATAAAAATTAATAATAATAAGACATTTTATTTGATTCTTATATACAGTACGTGTGACAAAAGTATATGAAAAGAATCTGTATTCTGAACAAATAATATAAATAAAATTCAATAATTTTATAACAGATTATAAGTAATACTTATACATGAATAATTTTTCACAATGAAAACAATTATAAAATATATAATTAAATACATGATCTATTTGTCAACATGTTTTAAAAAATAAGCATGTAAGAAATATAGGCCTAACTGATCAACACTTTGGTCTCCTAATTGTGATCTAGTTTTGTACAAAATAATCCTGCTGTAGAAAAAGCTCTTTCAGATTCCATACTAGTTGGTTTAATAATTATTAAAGAATTGTACCCTATTTGAATATATTGCCCCCTTATATTTTCCTATTGAAAATACTTCAGTTCTTTTTTAACGATTTTATTAATATTTATTATTTTTGTGCCAGAAGCGGATTATCATGTTGTATTTCTGTTTTCTTTTGACCAATAAGTTAAGTTTCTTTCATGGCTAACATAATTACAAATGATGAAGGAATTGTGCATACTGAATTTCCAGAATCAGCAGCATTTACTATTTCTGTTTCAATCTAGCTGATCGTAGTATGCGTATTGTTTTTGTTGCACAGATATATGCATTCAATCAATTCCACAATTTTATTTACATGTTTTATTAAAAATTAGTTTTACATGTTTTATTAAAAATTCCATAATCTTCATCTTCTCACTTATTAAGATCAGTATCAAAAAGATGTTGCGAAATATCTGAATATACAATTCATCATTCTTTTATACGATATATCAAGTCATCCTTAAGTTCATTACTCAACATCTTATTCTGATCAGTTAGTTCGTCCAACATGAATTTTAGTGTAACATTGGCAATATATAAATTAACATTTTTAGAACAGTATGTTTCAACAGCATGCTAATATTGTATCAGACAACAATTGAAGGTCATTATCGTTAAATTAAATAAAATATTCTAAAAACTGCTATTTCTTAGATAATAAGAGTTCAACGAATAAAAGCACTTTAGCAGTCAGAAATAAACAAACATTTTATTAGTATTAATAACGTTTTTGGTATCTTAAATACCATCATTAGTTACATGGAACAGTTCGGAATACAATTCGAACTATAAAAATTTAAACAACATCAAATAGAATATATTATTAACAAGTTACAAAAATCTAATAAGTTTAACATGAATTAATATTCTTACAATTTATCATTGATATATTATAGTTTCACCTATTAATAAGGTTGGAAAAATATGTATAATAATATTTAAGATAAATATAACAACGTAAAAATAATAAACCAAAACTGTATATTAACATCAAGTTATTACTTAAATATAACAACAGTCTTACAGTTAAGAACGATGATTTTTCACTGCATATTTCCAGGCATTGCTAATTTCATCTGCTTTTTTAATATTAATTACATTCTCTTTCATACACGATTTCAATATTTTGATTTTTTCTTTTATTGCTAAGTCTTTCTTGTTATAAACATTTTTAATAACTTTTGCTTCGTGCCATAAAATATCAATATCCTTTTGGTAAGCTCTTTGTGCTAGAGCAGTAGCTAAGTTACCATTAGAAACATTAACCTTGTGCTCTGCTATCCTTTCTCTAAAGTTTCGGGCAGTGGCACTGATATATACTTTGTTTCTTTCATCTTCTATATTATGCATCGGAATTTTATATACCCCAGATTTATAATCATTACAGTATTTTGTTTTTCATTCCTGAGTATATTAAACACAGTCAGTTAATCGGTTAACTTGGTCGGTTGCTTAAAGTGCTTTTATTCGTTGAACTTTTATTAGTGGCCTTGTATAGGTGCATTTACTGTTGTTATTTTTGAGCAAAGATACAGGTACTTTTCAGACTGCACACAAACAAAACAATAAGGCGAGTGCTCAAAAATAACAACAGTAAATGCACTTATACGAGGCCACCAACTGTGTTTAATATACTCAGGACTGAAAAACAAAAATATTGTAATAATTATAAATCTGGGGTATATAAAATTCCAATGCATAATAATAAATTCCAATGGGATATAGAAGATGAAAAAAGAAGTATATATCAGTAGCATTGCCCAAAACTTTAGAGAAAGGATAGCAGAGCACAAGGATAACATTTCTAATGGTAACTCTGCTACTGCTCTAGCACAAAGAGCTTACCAAAAGGATATTGATATTTTATGGCACGAAGCAAAAGTTATTAAAAATGTTTATAACAAGAAAGACTTAGCAATAAAAGAAAATATCAAAATATTGAAATCGTGTATGAAAGAGAATGTAATTAATATTAAAAAAGTAGATGAAATTAGCAATGCCTGGAAATATGCAGTGAAAAATCATTGTTCTTAGCTGTAAGACTGTTGTTATATTTATCTTAAATATTATTATACATATTTTTCCAACCTTATTAATAGGTGAAATTATAATATATCGACGATAAATTGTAAGAATATTAATTCATGTTTAAACTTATTAGATTTTTTAACTTGTTAATAATATATTCTATTTGACGTTGTTTAAATTTTTATAGTTCGAATTGTATTCCATTACTATCATCTGTTCCATGTAACTGATAATAGTATTTAAGATACCGAAAATGATTTTAGTTTATTAATACTAATAAAATGTTTGTTTATTTCTGACTGCTAAAGTGCTTTTATTCGTTAAACTCTTATTGTTAGATTTAAAATTAGATATTAATTTTATCAGACTTTTTCTGACACAGTTTTGAATCTTAGAAAAACATTCTAACATAGCAAGCAAGGCTGGATGGCTGAATGGCAACATTGTTGGCATGCCATGCAGGAGGACCTGGGTCTGGTAACTCCTGAAAAGTTTTTCAGGGTGCTGGGCCCGGCCTGGCGATCCCCATCCTTCACCATCCGGCCCTCCTCCACGGGTGTGGGTATAGCCCATGGTTGGAACTGGCCCCATCCCTTAGTAATCTCCCTCATTGGAAAGGGGCATAAAATATGCAAAAAAAACTATACCAAGTAAACTATTCCATCACAATTTACAGTCTAGAATTAAGGAAAATTCCTCACCCATTTCTTTTTTTTACATGTTTTTATAATAGATCATTATTTTTTGTTGGTTTGACTACTTTTCATGTTTTGTTAATGACAAAATGCAAATTTACATTTTGTACAGAATTTGTTTGAGAACTAGTTACAACGTCCTGTATTACTTATAAAATCCCGCCATTATATTCAGTATCTCCGTTGTATTCTACGTTGGAGTTGTTAGAATATTCAGAATCGTCTTCAGCTGATTCAACAGATTCCAGTTCTTCGTCTTCAGTTTCATATACTACTATATCATTTCTGTTATACAAAACTTTGATCACAGCCAACTGGATTCCATACACTAAACATAATTGGTGATTTACATTAATAGACCATGGCCCAGCAAATAAGTACAAAAAAGTGTATTATAGTTATGTATATAATTTACCAAATTACCGGTAAAAACAATATATAATTACAGGTAACAATTTGAGGCTAAAATTCGCAATTTACTGATAAATCGTTTACCAGTATTGCAATCCCTAAATCAGGTGATTATTCTGAAGGTATTATTGATGGATTCACATGAAGATAAAGATAGTTCATCTAATTCTGGCATATCAAACTCATTTTAATTGAAGGGCCATTTAATGAGTTTGTATGATTACCGCAGGCCACATCACATTTACAATTTTTTTAAAATTATATTTTGAATCGAGGTTCCAGTAATCCTATGTTTGAAAACACTATGTATTAAGTGAATTTAATACAATAATATGTATAGTGCCTACGTTACGAAGAAACTACTGCATGCTGAAGCCGAGTATTGTAAGGAAGCCGAAAGTATCCGGTGAAGTGACAAACATTTTGGCCGGAGCTGTACATTCATTTTTAAAATATCCTAAAATCGTTTCTTGAAGTCCAATTCTGGAGTTTCCAAATGTTGGCAATATTTAAGTACATCTTCGTCTTCGTCATTCAATTATTTTTCCATTGCCCACCAATTTTTATATTGCACCCCCCAATATCACTTGGAGCTTCAAATGCTCCCTTAGACCATTCCAGTGCCCATGGGGGCAGTACCATCCACTTTGAAAAACACTGATTTAGACCAGGTGTGTCAAACTCATTTTAACTGAAGGGCCATTTAATGAGCTTGCATGATTACAGTGGGCCACATCACATTTATAACTTTTTTAAAATTATATTTTGAATTGGGGTTCCAGTAAAATATATAACTGAAAACACTATGTATTAAATGAATTTAATACAATAACATGTAATTGTTTCATGATTGCTTTTAATTATACATCTTTTATTAAATTTAGTTCTCGTTATCAATCTCTAGTTTCCTATTTAGCATTAAAAACATTATCTTTTTTGTACAAAAACTAGAATTTTCATTAAAATTTTATATATTCAAATATCTATAACTACTTACATTTTTTGAATAAGTTATAATACAACAAGTCAATCTTTAACAAGTTGGTAACACATCCTTTACACCATTAAAATTTTATATATTCAAATATCCAAACTACTTACATTTTTTAAGTAAGTTATAATACAACAAGTCAATCTTTAGTCTGTTAGCGCATCTTTTACACATGTCTGTTCACAGATGAATTGTTTTAAATTTGTTTATTGTATTTGGCTATCCCAAAAAATAGTAGGTTCCTATTTATACTTTTTTTGTATTTTTAGGGAGAAAATTTCCCACAAAAATATATAAATCTGAAGAACAACACTTAGCTTGTGTCACTGATCTGAAAGACCACTATCATCTGTACAAATATATCCGACACCAATCAAAACAAAGAAACTTGTACAATTGCCTTTCGTTATAATCAAAATAATGTATCGTAGTATAGCTACGATGCAATAGTTTTTTCCAAATATCTTCGTAACATATTGTTCTAGTTTTTATTTTAGATAAGGGCATTGATGGCCACAAAAAATCACATCGAGGGCTGCATGCGGTTCATGGGCTGCCAGTTTGACACCCCTGATCTAATCAATGGGAAAAATCATAATTATAATGAAGAGGAAGTAAGAAAATTGTCATTATGCCAATAATTTATCATTATTATCTTCTGATAATCAATAATCCAATAGCATGATTATCTTAAAATTTTCAGAAATGTTAGTAAATTATAACATTATTTAGCAGTAAAAATTGAGTCAGTTTGCATTCTTTTGTATTATAATTCACAAGAATCATTATATAAACATATTTTCTTACTAACATACATAATCTTCCACTTATAGAATGACTGTATATGTAAAAAAAATAAGCTCTAGTTCAAAGTGGAATAAATAATTTATTACAGTTTACTGGAGAAGTACTTTTGACTTCATAAAGTCATCTTTAGCATTTAAAATTAGAATACATAACATTTTTGGAATACAAGATACAGAATGTTATTCAAATTTAAATTACTTAGAACAAAAAAAAATAAGGAATTATATACAAATATTAAGGCTACATACATGTTAAAAATTAATATTAATCAAATTAGACCAACATTAGGTGTAACAAATGAAATGTAATTAAAGTAAATAAACGAAAATACATGGGGAGGCTATATAAGCCACTGTGGGGGTATGTTAATGAGATGATTATCATTTATAACATAGGTCTTATCATTATATTATTCAATAACGATAGCTTCATTTTAATGTGAGCTTTACTTATCCCTCTGATGATGCGTGCTTGATTCCAGTGGACGGTGATGTCATGCTGGTAATAGTGTTTGACAAGCGCTGAGTTGAAATTTACTTTTCTTATGCTGCTTTGGTGCTCTTTTAATCGGGTGTCTAAAGATCTCATAGTATTACCAACATAAACTTCCCGGCTATCAAGATTATTATTATAGATGGGGATGATATATATCCCAGCCTGTTGGAATGTTGGTATTGGTGACTTAATGTTCTTTAGAGTATGGAAGGTGGTATGCAGCTGACTATACATTAAAAACTTATTATCTTTTAATAATGCCCTGTTTAAAGACTCAATAGTTTTATGGTATTGTACTGAATGTAAGTACATCTTAATTTGCTGTTCTGACGTCCCAGAGGTGAAGGTAGTTTGAAGGTTTTTATGTAACAGATTTCCAACATTACATAGAAAACAAGTTTCAATAGTTTGAACCAGTTTTCTGTTAGCCGAAGCAATGAATTTGTAACTAATTCAATCATCACTCATTTTTCATGTTATGTCAGCTTTCCACTTAATAATAGTAATAAACAATTATATATGAAATTAAGTAAATTTTCTTTACATAAATTATATATTACTATCATTTTATATTTTAAAATCAATTATGCATTACTAATGTAAAATGTGATAGAATACTAATATGGAATTCAACAATGCATTGCATTTGATTTTATGTTACCCATGTTATAAGTAATAATATAATTGAATATTTATAAATTTAGTAGTGAAATATTCAATATTTCTTTGTGTTTAATATGATTTCAAAGGAAAAAAACAAAAAAGTAATTATTTAATTCAATAAACTCTCAATATTTAACATATATTTTTTGCTATTTGATAAAATTTTAAGTAAAACATATTTGTTGAAATCGGTTCAAAAATGAAAAAAATAATGTTGACATTACCTTTTGCTTTCACTTTCAACCAACTTGATTCCTTGCCTAACACTTATTGGTGGATGGAACAAATTAGGGGCGTGGTAATTATATTGGTACGTCACTTTTGCTACTGCCCTCGAAACGGCTGCAGCATACGACGAGAATAGCAATTTATGGAGAAACGCTACTTCGCTGTAACTAATGACGTCACTACTGTATGGTAAACTTGCTTTGCATTAACTTACCACAACCCACAAGAATGGCCACCATAGTCTGTTTACAAATAAAACAAGACACATTTGTTTTGACTTTGGAAAAATATTTGATTGAATGAAATATGATACTCTGTTTATTTGCATAATTTTGATAAGAGGGGTCATATTATAAAAATTCATTAAAAATCAATAAATTATAATAAAAAAATGATTTTTTGCATTCGAAAATAGACACTTTGCCGAAAAATAAGGTTTCTTACATTCAGAAGATTTATTTTAACAAAATAGTGAAAAATTCGCATAAATAATAGTTTATTATTCCCTATTTTTTCGCTTACAATTCAGTGTTATGTTATCACTTACGGGTTTTAATAATTAGTCGGGCACAAGGTTGCAGAGTCGGATAGCAAATGATCCGACTCTGACTCCCTAAAATTTGTAAGGTCTGACTCCAACTCCTTCATAGTTAAAGTTAATATTGTAAATGTATTTTATTATTGCAAGTGATTCTTCTGGCTATTTTACATTAATTTTATAGCATTTTTAAATTTGTTTATTGTATTTGGCTATCCCAAAAAATAGTAGGTTCCTATTTATACTTTCTCTGTATTTTTAGGGAGAAAATTTCCCACATAAGTCTTGAAGAACAGCACTTACTTTGTGTCACTGATCTGAAAGATCACTGTTGTCTGTACAAATACATCCTACTACGCCAATCAAAACAAAGAAACTCATACAATTGCCTTTCGTTAAAATCAAACTAATGTATCATAGTATATGACAAAGCTACCATGTGACAGTTGTTTCCAAATATCTTCGTAATATATTCTTCTAGTTTTTATTTTAGCTAAGAGCGTTAAGGACCACAAAAATCACATCGAGGGCCACCAGTTTGATACCCCTGATGTAGACCAAGAAAGGTGAACCAATAGCATGTGTGCTTAAAGTAACATGTTGGCAAATTTTTCAGGCACAAATCTTGGAACTAATACATTGATTAAAATTTGGATTGGCATGAGAGGTATTGTTTTCACAGAAATTTAGCCAATTTTGACATGTACCCTTAAAAAAATTTATCATTCCCTGATCTAGATCACTAGATATTAAAATCAATAATAATATAAAATGTTTATATTATAAATTTTTGAGAAGCAATATTCTTCTCCTCATATCATTTTGAGATAAACAATAACTTTTATTTGGGAAAAAATTTAGACCAAAAAATAATTTCATTAAATTTTTTATTGTATATCAAAAAATTTAGTAGAAAGAGATTTTTTCTAGATACAATAAAAATATCCAAATAATAAAATAACTGTACTATAGTTGACAATTATTCTCTATGGCAGAAGAGCTAACCACATTTATTTAAGAAGCTAACTTGAGCAGATACCAATATAAGCTATTATATATGCTTTTTCTAATAATTCATATTAAAAATGATTTTTTTTAGAAAAACTGGTTGTCAATTATATTTTTTTAAACAAAAAAATATATATTTACAAATGTGAATATAGTCAAACTTTCTATTTAGAAATGTTCTATTTATTGTTGTTTATTAACTATCAAAATTTCAACTTTCTAGCAACAGGAATAACTTGTTTGAAAAAAAAAACAAAAGCAAGAATTACATTATATTAAAATAAAAACGACTTTGTTTTATGATTCTTATCTCTTGTATTTGTTTAATTTACATGATTTATGCATAGTTGTTTTTTCAAAGTTAATATATTTATTTTGATGAAACTAGAGACTTAAATCATTAAAAAGACATTATAGTAAAATGATTTTCTAAAAATCTATTTTTAAGCAGAAATTTATTTAATATTATTTTCAACAAATATATTTGGATTATATGTACAATATCCTAAACAAACTTCTTAATCTCTAAATAAAAAGTCTTTTAATGTGAAATTTTAATATTTTTTTATTATAATCAAATTTACCTTCCTTAGCTTCAATAAATATACAGTAAATAAGTAAAGCAATCAATACTGTTCTAGAATAACAATATATATCAACATATATATAAATAACTATAAAGAAAAACAAGCTTATAATAATCCTAATTTAATTTAAAATGTTTATTAAAAATATTTTTTTGGATTATCAGTAAGCTATTAGCAAATGAAAAAACAAATTCAGGAATAGAACAAACATAAATTTAAATTTTAAATTCAATTAACAAAGTATGTAAAACTTACAAAATTAAAGATATAGTTTTTACAAACAATGTTAATATTACAATATTAATAATTTAAATGACAAAAATAATATAAAATGCTATACTAATATATGTCTTTAACTTACCGGTAATCAAAGTCTCCCAGGCAGTGAGAAATGAACTAGTATACTTTATATTAACAACTTCTTTTGTTAAGTTATGCTCATAAATATTCCATTTCTATAATATTTTTTATTTATAATTTCAATAATTTGTGTATCATCCCAGAAAATGGCAATTTTGTTATTATACACTACTTTACTAAGGATAGTAGAAAAAATAACTTGTTCCCTTTTATGTTAATTCATTCTATCTTTCAGCTTTCTGCTAGTTGCTCCTATATACAACAAAGGAGTGCAGGATTATTGTTCAAGAAACAAATTTTATAAGTTCTGCTCCCTTGCATTGTTGGTCTTATTTGTTTAAGATATTTTGTTATTTGAATTTTAAATATAAATTTATTCTGTTCCTGTATTTATTTGTTTGTTTACTAATAGCTTACTGATTATGGACTGTTATCTGAAAAAATTTTTTAATAAAAATTTTTTCAGATAACAGTCCATAAGTTAAATTAGAATTGTTATAAGCTTGTTTTAAGTTAAATTAGAATTGTTATAAGCTTGTTTTTGTTTATACTGTTCTAGAATTACAAACTTTCTTTCCACTATCTTGAAACTTTTGTTTCATTATGCTAGAAAGAACCACTTCCAGAAAACAATTATTTATTTGAAGATTACTCAGACTCTCAGATTATCCTCATTTTTTTAATTAACAGCAAAAGCATAATGATTAATGTATACAAATTGAATTATGCTTTCTAAATCTAAATTAAATACAAATAATCCTGGAATTATAACTACTCAGTAAGATAATAAGTCAAAGTAGTCAAAAATTGGAAATGCCCAACTTTTATAGATTGCCTACTATCAATATTTATTACATTTCACTTTATCATAATAAATTTAATAAACCCAAAAATATAGAACAAGACAAAAAAGGATGCTTTCTGTATAATCAGATAATTGGTCATGGACTTAAACCCTAGTGAATTTCATTGACTAATCACAGAATTTATTTGTTACATCATGTCATAAGTGGTCATAAATTGAGGGTATCATAAGTCAAGGACTACTTGTATAATATATTCAAATTTTTAGTATGTAAATCTTTAAAGTGAACACAATTCAATATCATATTCTTTAAATACTAAATAAAAGACTTATTTATAAAAAAAATAATAATAATTATATACAGTATATTTCACAAAAGAGGTAATGTATGCACTAATTCAGCTATTCTTAAATGTGGCACTAAGAAAAAGTTTTCATTTATAACTGGAAATGGAGTTCAGAGAATTGGTTTATACCTATGCAAATTCCTATTTTTGTTTATAGAACTATTCAGTTTAAAATAAATTAAGAGAAGTCATCAATAAAATATTGTTATAGTAAAGCAATCATACTTTTAGTAATCTAAATCAGTAATATAATTAATATAAAAGTTTCAATAAAAGTTCAATGATTGAATAAAAATTTCTTATTCTACATTCTTTTTTATAAAAAATAATTTATCATCACATTTAAAAATCAGTTCAAGATTTGACACTGAATTTCATAAAGGCAGTAGCCACTTTTAAATAATTGAGTGGCTAATTAATAATCACTCAATTATTTTGTGATAACTACTCAACCCTTTTAAGTGATTTATCTAAAACAGGGATTCCTAAACTGACCCTTTAGACAATAAATATCCTTAAAATTGCTTAAAAAATTGAAATAATTCTAGGAAAGCAAGCACAATAGAGCAGTATCCAAGATAATCCTTTAATTCTAAATAATCTTTCATAACTAAGAACCTTTTTGGTTACAGAAAATTAGCCATTTTTAGTCACCTAAAGAATGAAAAAGAAAAATTTGCAGAACAAAACAAGTCTGGAATGTACGTAATACCCCTGTACAATGTAACATTGTTTGTACAATGTAATCTTCTTGTCTCCAGAAACAAGAAGAGTACATTAGTATAATAAAAAGTTTACTTTAAAGACAGGTTAAAAGAGCATGAAAATAATATAAAGATGGGGAATATGAGAACAGCTCTATGTAAGATATAACAAGCATGACATAGAAATTAACTGGAAACAAGCTGAAGTTATAAAACTTTATAATATTATTAAAGAAGGCTTCATCATGGAATCCTTAATAATCATTAATAATGATCACCCACGTGATGATATCTGGACAGCTTGGAGATATGAAGTACATAATGGTATTGAGACTGGTTTAATGGTTTTATCAGGTGTTTGGTTAACTCCTCACTATTTATGCTATTGTTCAGCCTTAGCTGTTATAATGTTAATATTTAAATATTTACTCTTATTTTAATATATCTTTTGTTTGTTAGTTTTAGGGCCTCTGTCATTCTGATTTCTGCTATGTTATTAACTGATTTTACAATTTTGGCTTGATCCCAGATGATGTTTATGTTGTATTCGTAACCCTTTTTGCTAATGCAGTTGTTAATCTGGCGACTTGTATATCACTTTTATGTTCCTTTAGCCTAATTTCTAATGCTCTTCTAAAAAAACTGTTCCTTGGTTCTATTTTATTTAAATACTTGTAATTCTATACATTCTATTCTGTACAGCTGATGATGGTATCGCTGATACCGAAAGCGTTTTTGTTCTACAGGGATACCGAAAGCGTTTTTGTTCTACAGGTATACCTCAATTATCGCGGTTAATGTTGCCACGAAAAATACCGCAATAATCGAATCTGCAATAATCGGGAAAATAATGCATGTAAAATGGGTGATCATTGCCAAGGATTTTTCAAATATGTTTTTCAAATATACTAATTAAATTTTATGTATAAGGTAAAAAAGAAATATGTTGAGCATCTTTCCGGTTTCCAGCGCCTAGTTGAAAGTGACAAACATTTTGGCCGGAGCTGTACCTATCATTGGGATTATATTTATTACTATCTATATATTTTATTTATATTACTTACAGTTATTACATACAGTAGGAAAAAAATTGCCCATAATGAAGCACAGACATTCATAACAAGTGTAGTTGATGACATCATGGATAACATTATATGGATTCTGCAAGAGAATGACAAAACAAAACAAGGAAACAAGAGTCTTCTCAAGAGAAATTAGAATGAGCCATGGTCAACCATGAAGAAATGAAGCAATAGAGCAGTGGTTCCCAATGGGGTCGGTACTGCCCACCGATGGGCGTTGAAGAGATCTTAGGGGCTTTTTTGGTCCAAGGCAAATTTAGGGGGCATTGAGGACTAACTGCTGCCCCCGGGGCAATACTCGCAAAAATGCGCAAAAAAGTTTGATTAATACTAAAAATCATTGAACAATATTTCAACAAGTAGTTCTAAATTGACACTAGAACCCTCCAGTAAGACTACCATATTTGAGCTTTCAATTTTGATCATCTTGTTAATTAATAGGGCATGTAACTTTTTTCCTGATTGACCATATCTTAGTCTCTTTCCTTACTAAACATAAAGAATACAAGAAGTAGACATAAAAAAGACTTTCCATATATCATATTATTGGGTCAATGACTCAAACCCATGGAATTCATTGACCTATCCCAAAATTAACTGATTTCATCATTGTCATAAGTATGGGGAGTCATAAATTGAGGAATATATATATTGACTTTATTTTATGAAAAAATTTATGTAAAAATAATATGAGAAAATAGTTATTAAATTTCATAAAAATCTTATCAATTAGGATGATTTCTTATGAGATCACTAGACAGATATGCATTCTATTAGTAAATATTCAATTTGAACACATTTACTTCTGTAGTAATCCTGGATTATATAAACAGAAATAAATATTTCATGTGTTGGTTGCTATTTTCACTTTAATTGAGTGATTTTATTTGCTTTTTTTTATTATAAAATGTCATATAATGTAAGAGAGACTGACAATGAAAGAAATAGAGAGAATAATATATGATGATGTATTTAGAATAATGATAAAGTTTTTTATTATTACCAGAATAAACAAATTACTTAACTTGAACATGAAACTCCAAAATCAACCAGAATGGCTGTATGGTAGTGTACCTACATGATGGATTGGGTTCAAATCCATGAGTTATTTATTCAGTGTCTTTTAGGAGAATCTAGGCCTAACAATAACAACAATCATGTAACAGTAATCTTCATTTGATGGGTGACTCCACTATGATTACGAGTAGCCCATATTGTGCTTTGTTATAGTCATATGATTCCTAATCTCCAATTTGAATATGGTGTAAAACAATAGAGAATGAAAAATATGAAATTCAGGAGAATTGCAAATATCAAAGAAATATGGAATTCAAGGAACTGTGTTATATTTGCAGAAGTATGAAAAATGAATGGTTTTATTTTATTTGTCCACTAACTTCTTTTCTTCAAGTAATTCTAATCCTCTTACTAGGATATAGATATGCTGATTATATAATTGTAGTTCTACAAATATGAAGTTGTATGGAGAGAAACATTTCATCTATAGTAAATAAAAATAACAAAGCACAAAATAGGATGAATAGCTAACTTTAGAAAAATAAATTGTGGCAGAATTTGCACTATAGTAACTATTTTTTGAATTATTTTTCAAAATTAAAAATAATTATTGGGTTTTAATTTTTGATTAGATGTTATACTCTAATATCAGAATAGATGATATTTCAGGTCAGATGATGATTTTGGGAATACAGTTCAAGATATAACTGTCTCAAGAAACAGATGTTTATAAATTTTGATATAAATACTTTGTGTATTATCTATTAAATCTTCTATACTATTATTACAAATATTAAGATATTTGAAAGGTTATTTGCGGTGAGAGTTCATATCTGATACATGTGTTTTTTTTTGGTGACTGTTTTGTGATTTTAGCAAGTTTTACAAACAATTAGCTGAAAAATAATCATCCTATATTTTCTAAATGATTAGAACTATATTAATTGATTGTTGCTTTATTATACAGGAATACCTTATACAGGAATAATATCGCGGTTAATGTTGCCACGAAAAATACTGCAATAATAAATTTACGATAATCAGAAATAATGCATGTAAAATGGGTGATCATTGCCAAGGATTTTTCAAATATGTTAATGTTGCCACGAAAAATACTGCAATAATCGAATCCACGATAATTGGGATAAATGATGCTGTGAAATAATGATCACTGCCAAGGATTTTTCAAATAAATTAATTAAATTTTATGTATAAGGTAAAAAAAGAAATGTGTTGAGCGTGCTAATCTTCTAAGTTGATCACTCTACGTTTCTGGTGAGCAGGTCTATCATATAAAAACGAAGCGCTACTTGGAGAGTGGCAACTTGAACTAAATGTAATTCTGGTTGCATATGTAGTGGGCTACATCTCGCGTCCTCAATAATTTGAATTTTGGTATCAAATTATAAACCGCGATAAATCGAGAATCGCAATAATCGAAACCGCGATAATCGAGGTATTCCTGTAATTCCATTTCTTATTAACTCATAATTACCATGGAGCAGTGTAATAAATGGTTAGAGTTAGACCCCCAGAAGTTAAGGGTTGCTGAAACATTAGAAATCTTTACCAAAAAATCGAAGGGGAATAATATAATCAATTTTAATGACCACAAAAGAGTTAGTTTGATGTGGGAATACAGGGAGTATAAAAATAGGACAGCGCATATGAAGAGAAAGGGTGCTTTTAAGAAGAGAGAGAATGATTATTCCCTGACTTAGAAAATATTATTAATATTATTTTATTTCTTGAATATATAAAAAAATATATTTGAGATGTATGATGCAATGTGAATGCTGAAGGAACTTTTTCAAACTTTAAATTTTAGAATGTTTGAAACTTTGGAATGTATATTCAATTATATAAATGCATTTTAATGTATTTTAAAAATATTAGTTTGTAGAGTTATACTGATGAGGGCTTGATAGATCCGAAAGTACTTTAATAAAGAAAGTTTTGTGTTCGAAGAAATAGTTGATTTTGCCCCCCTCTCAAAGAGCTTGAGATATACACTTAATTCCATTTCATAATATGGTTTATATTAAAAAAATAAGCATTTCTTCCAATCTATCTACAAATTTTCTTAATTTTATAAATTTTCATATTAATAAATTATATTAAATTTGTATTTATTTTTTAATTTGGAAAAATAATTTTGGCTTTTATAAAGACACCCTTTCATGGTTGACTGATTAATCTTTGACATTATTCAATAAATGAAAAAATATAATCATTAAATCATTGATTTAAACAAATTAATGATTATAAAATAATTTCTAATTCATGTTTTAATAAATTTTTCTTGTGTAACAATTTATAATTGTTATGCAAGAAAATTGTTTCATAAAAAATTCTGTTATTTGAATTTTTATTATCAATTTAATGAAATGAATAATTTATTGTTTTTGTGAAATTATCATGGCAAACTTGCAAAATTTATTTACTTTCGTTTAGGTTATGGAGGTTTTTGAAATAATCATGTGCACAAGTTCCATTGATATCTTATAAAACATTTTATAAGGTTTGTTTTTCAAAAATCTCATCTAGTATATTTTCAGCCATATATTTTCTCCATTAATATGTTTTAATCTCTTTACAGTTGCTTCTTCTAGGTGTTTTATAGAAAAAAAAAAATCTTTGTCATTTCATGTACAAAAAACTTATTTTTTTTTACAGTATTGAATTAATTTATAATAATCTTGAGGAACATACAAACAATTCAACTTCCTTAGTAACATTTCCACAACATCAAAATCACAATTAGGTATTCAAATACTGTATAACATTCAAATTACAGAACTTATTTCACTTTCAAAATAATATACAGTGAAACCTGTTAAAATGACCACCTTGACAGAGTGACCACCTGGCTAAAAAGACCAAATTTCAAAAGATGATTTGTTTCCCATAAGATATAATACTATTTTTGTTCTGTATAGTGACTATCTGTCTAATGTGTATATTGGCCATTCAGTTAGTTTTAAGAAATTTTAACCTGCTAAAGTTATCAAAAAGATTAATTTCATGAAGGAATTACTGTATTTTCCTTAGAATTTTTTCCATTAGATAAAATTCTAAGGATTAGTATTCCATTAAAATTTTTCTGTTATGATAAAATAGTCTGTTAAATTAGTATATTAAAAATAAATATTTTAATACCATTGTATATGTACCTTTATAAAGTATTTTAAGTTTGACTATGTTAAATGCACATATACAGGTTAGTAACAATTGTAATACAGTATATGCTTGCTATAAGACTTTGTTTGCCAGAATGTGTTATGTGCTATATGTTGTCATTATCACTTGACTGCAAGTTGACGATTTTAATTAATATAAATTTGCAGTTTGGATTAATCTGTTGTTCTCTTTTGGATTTCCTCCAAAAGAGAACAACAGATTAATCCAAACTGCAAACTGCAAAGGGGAGGGTCATCATCCTGTATAGGATGATGACCCTCCCCAATCAGATCAGTCCCAAAGGATAGTCATTTTAACAGGTTTCAGTGTATTTTTAATTTCTTTTAACAACTAAATTTCTTCTGACATAGATATTTTTTGATCAACATTCAAACTTTTTTTAAACAAAAACGTCATATCAATTTGTAACCATACTAATATAATTTCTTCGAAATTGGACAAACAACATTTTCAAAATAAGTGCTCATATTATTCAATAGTTTATGATAAAATAAGTTTGTCTTTTAAATAAGTTTTGATCCATCCGAATTAAATCCCAAGATTAACCTATTGACATGATTATCTCTGATATGTTCTTAATACTATAAATCATACATCACTAACAAAAAATAAACAAAAAAATATTAGCAATTAATTTTAAATGATTAATGGCCGTATTCACCATGGCGAATTAATTCTCAGACCAAGATCATTTCTATTTTTCGTATTTGCCACAACAAATTTCATGAATTAATCTTCAACTGCCAGAGGTTATTTAACTCACTTCTATCAGGGAGGGGTTAAATAACCTCTCGCAGTTGGATATTAATTCACATAATTTGTTGTGGTGAGTACGAAAAATAGGAGTGATCTTGGTCTGAGAATTAATTTGCCACGGTGAATATGGCCGTAAGTAATTTATCTAAAATATTAAATTTTACTCATCCTGAAAAACATGATGCAACTTGATTGTCATTCAAAAGTTCTGGTTCTATGCATAAATTTCAATAAATTTGCATATATGATAGCTTTTAATTATAATATGATGCATAAATATAGTTCAAATGTAAGCAAATCAGCTAAAAATTCTAATTGCTATTTTTCTTGCAATTACTACTTTTGTTTTTAATATTGAGAATAATTTTGTACAACTTGAATAAACTTCAAAGTAGTATGTATTTGAATAAATCATTTTTACAGGCATCGTTTTTCAATCATTGCCAAATTGATTGATTGGTTCTGCTAGTCCGATGAAATTTCTTTTGCATGTTTTGCTTTCAGAGTTAATTTACTCTCAACTCTATGTGAAAAATGCTTCAAGCAGAGAATCTAAACCTATGAAACAACAGAAAATATTTTCTAAACTGACAATTCTTGCTATATATATATAAATTTCAATAATAATCTTATAGTATAAAAATTTGAATAAAAACATTTAATACTATAAACTTATGAAATCATTAGCAAAACGGCAGTCCCAATCTGGATCGCTAAATATCTCTCATGAACCATGAGAAAACTATATAAGTTAATTAAATATATGCATAGAGTATTAAACTGGACTGTAAAATATAGTAAATTGTAACTGAACATGTCAATTTTTATTATTTCTATGCACAATCAAATATACATCCTGATCTTGGACAGGTACAGTATCAGTTATAATATTTACTCAAAATTTTAAGAAAATTGTAGTTTAAAAGAAATGCCAATTTTTCTGATTAATATATATACATAGAATGTAATAATATTCAGTATCTATAATAATTAAATACAGAAATACAAATATGATATAGTACTTATTTAACGATTTTGTAATTTTATTTCAATTTCGAATATAGTGGACTGCAAAAATTTTTCTAATACGAATCCTAATGAAAATTGGGATGGCTGTATAAAGTTAACTTCTACACAAAAAAGTTGGCCAGTACTTGGTGATCTCTGAAAAACAAATTTTATGCTCGAGTTACCTGCAAAATGGCATGATTGCAAACGATCTATTTGCAATGCATTGATTCACAATGATTTACAGAACTACAATGATTTACTACAATGCTAAAAAATCAATGAACTTGACGTGAATATGCTGAACACTTTTAGCTAACTATTTTAAGCATACGGAACATGCAACTTTGTTCACAAACAAATCTTTCGCAGTCTTATCCTAATAAGATACAGTAATCGTATTAACTTCAGGTGTTTTTAACAATATAATATAAAATCATTTTTGAAAGTATATCTAATATGATAATGATGTAACATTTATCTAATAAGATAATATGATACTTTTGTTAAAAAATGAGTAGCAAAAAAAAATTGAATAAATTTTTAATAAAAAAAGGAAAGTGAGGAAAAAATTTTAATTAAAAAGATATTTTATCAGTCTTGACAGACGTCAATATTTAAATTTCAAATAATCTTCAGCAAAATTTGTCATTTTCCACAATTGAATTTTATTAAAATTATTTTAAATCTTGCTGACTAAATTTATACAAAGGATTTGGAAAAAATCTCATGCACTCCAATAAAGTTAATTTTTGATTTTTTCATTTTTACATACAATATAACTGTGTTATTGATTATTATTACATAATAATTGTATACTTTCATTCATAGGAAAAATATTAAAATTTTTGTTATCTATGTCAAATATAGAATACATTATATTTAGATTGGAAATAATTGTAATATATGATTATATTAATATTTAATGATTTTATTATGGGATTTTATCATTTAATCTTTGAATTAACATACAATGGAATTATGATTATTCCATTGTATATTAGTTAGGATTGACACACTAATCTTACAAGATGACTTTATTTATAAAAATAAACAAACATATTTTCAAATAATGTCTTTTGATTAAAACAAATTCCAATAAAAAAGTTTAATCTCAGAAAGCTGGTCTGATTTAAATAACTAATAGTCTATCAATGATTAAAGTTTATTCTCAACAAGCAAAATGAATTAAATAACTATTCCAATAAAAAAAAGAAAATAATACCTTTTTTTTTTCTTGATCCAATTCATCTGTGTCATCACTGCTTATTTTAACAGAAGTCATGAATTCTGCAATTTCTGGAGTCCCAACAACTGTTTTGGTTCTATTTCTATTATAACTTTGCAATAACGAATCATAACTTTGACTATCAGAATTATCAGAATCCTTTTGTTCTGTATTTTCATCTTGATCAAATGATGATGACCAACCTTGTTGAGAAATTCTATTTCCTAATATATCATCTAAGGAAACAGAATCTGATGTTGTTTCACCAAATCCCATATCAAAATCTGGAACTGAATTTGGTGATGCTGCAGGTTCATAAATTAAAATATCTTCAATATCATTTGAAGAAGTAGATTTACTATTTTCAGATTTAACTTTACTATTTTGCTCTTTTATTGGCTCATCCAAACCACAAGTAGTTTGAATGTTTTGTTGTTGTTTAATATTGGAAGAGGAGGTGGATTCTTCAGTTTGAACATTTCGCGATTTATTTTCCGTTTGATCTGTTCTTGCGGGTAGTACTTTCGTTTTAGGCTTGAATTCTTGTGAGAAAAAATGCACAACATCCATTGCTGGCATCACTGGTTCAGGTTCTGGTGATGGCATCCAAATTCCAGACATCATCAATGGTTCTGGAGACCATGTATTTAACATCACACAATTATAAGTTAATTGGAAATCAAAAATTGCAAGTCCTTCAAGATAAGTCTTCATGATATCTGGTTGTTCAGGATCTTGAAAGTACGCAGTCGAACGATAATAATATTGGAGAGTAGATTTATCTTGAACCATAGCTTCAATGTAACTAGTCATAAGCCCATCATTAAGGGCTAACCGTAACCACGCTCTACATCGTCCAACATCCGTATTTATTTGAGTTAAATGATTTATTTGTGACAAAACATCCTTATGACTATAAACCGTGATCAGTGGCCAAAAATTCGGTTCTGGCATTTTATCGTTATTATTTGAAAAAACAGCAGAGACCTTACTAACTAATCTATCCTTCAAACCATGAATGAAGATTGCTTCAAGGCAATTGCATACTCTAATGCTGTTATCTCCACCAACGACAGGTGCATTCTTTTCTATATTTTCCTGTTGTAAACTACGTATAGCTTGCCCTAGTTGATCAGTTAAAGATTTTTTCATTAACGTCTCTCTCGCTTCTTCTTCTATCGTTGGGGAAGTTGCAACTTTCCACAATAAACTCATGATAATTGCTTATACATTCTTCTTTTGAAAGTATATAGTAATCACTTTCAAAACATAAATAGAGAACAGCGCCATCTATTAAATTTGATAAATTGTCAAAAAATTTCAAAATCTTTTGCTGTAAATATGATTATTTAAAGTTTAATAAATATCAGATATAATATTTAAAAAATGATAATATTGAAAAATTTCATAACGATTGAAAAATCAGTTTCGATCGTTGGTTTCAATATCATATCGCTATCAATTTTTCAATAAAAATCATAAAAATTTTACTTTTTTAATGAATAATTCTCTTTTTATATAATTTATAAAACAAGATATTCTACGATAGAAAATTTAAAAGATATTTAGAATTCATAATTTTTAATTTATTAATTACAATTCGGAAAAATGAAATCGGTGATCAAATTAGTTGTTTTTCTTAGCATTATAATAGTGACTAATGTTTCAGAAATCTCCACTCAAACAAAATTGGATTTATTGAAATATTATGAAATAATTAATATATCAACGAATTTTGAAAGAATCAATCAGTTTGGAATGCAACATACGAAAGCATTAAAACTGAATTTTCATGTTTTCGAAGAGAATTTCGATATTTCATTATATGTAGATGAAACATTTATATCGTCGAACACTATCATTCAAATACACGAAGATGGACGAATCGTGAATAAATCCATTGGAGATATTAATGACTACTTTATTTATGAAGGAATTGTACAAGGAAAAAGTCATTCGAAAGTCAAAGGATACTTTCATGGAAGATTCTTTATTGGAAAAATTAGTTTATCAAACGAAACTTATTATCTGGAACCAGCTTTTGAATACTTAAACGAATCGAATACTAAATTTCAAACTATAATTTATAAAGAATCGGATGTTCGTGATCCCAGATGTAAATCTACACATGGAAACTCGGCATGTAAGAAAATTCATGATGATTTTGTTCAAATGAACATTACTGAATTCCATCAAAAGAACGATTTTAAGCTAAAAACGGATAAGCAGGGAAAAGTATGTGGAGTTGAAATAATTGCGGATCATACATTTTTTGAAAACAAGGGGAAAAATTATGGATTGACCATCGCAGAGATGCTTTATCATTTAAAAACAAGTGATGAAATATTTCGTTTAACCGATTTTGATGGAGATACGAGACCTGATGGAATCAGATTTTCCGTAGATAAAATTACAATATTTAAATCTTCTAAAGGAGTAAATTATCTTATGGCAACAAATAATCCTAACGCCCAAATATTTCTAGATTCTTTAACTAGATATAATCAAAATTATTGTCTCGCTATCTTCTTTTGCCATAGAAAATTTGAATTCGATATTATTGGAATGGCGTATCGGGCAACCAATTATGTGTTTCATTCTTCCTATAAGCAAATTTATTTTGGAGGCATTTGTTCGATATCTCAATTTATTGTGGATTCATTACGTTCTTTTAATGTCATTTTCGTCACAGATTTAAGCAGAAGAGGAAAAATTCCAAAACCACTTCTTAGCATTTCTTTGACTCATGAATTGGGACATAGTTTTGGAAGTTACCATGATCCCCAAAATCATCCTATTTGTAGTCCGGGTGATTTCAATAACTCATTAGGAAATTTTATTATGTATCCATTTGTTAACGAAATTTACAAACCCAATAATAAACTTTTTTCTCCGTGTAGTATGGCACAAATTTTAAATACTATCATTAATAGAGGATATTGCTTAAAATTACCTGCTTCATTTTGTGGAAATGGCATTACTGAAGATGAAGAGGAATGCGATTGTGGTACTAAAGAAACTTGTCAAATAATTGATAAATGCTGCACACCTAAAAGCGGTATTGGATATAACAAAGAATGTACTTTCATAAAAACAAATGGGACAAACTGTAGTCCTCGTGAAGGTCAATGCTGCGGTAACAAATGTACTTTAATTTCATCTATCCATAAATTTTCTTGCAATAAAAATTCTGTTTGTTATACAGATGCATTTTGTAATGGAAAATCACAGTTTTGTCATAGTATTAGAAAAAAAGATGGAAGTGTTTGCCTAGGTACTTATATTACCTGCAAGAGCGGAAAATGCATCAGTAATGTTTGTTACGATCATAAACTTAAACCTTGTCAATGTCTCGATACAAAGAAAATCTGTCACGTTTGCTGCCTCGATAATAATACAGTATGTCGTTCTGCATCAGAATTAGGATACTTTACTCCTGACGGAAAACTTTATACGAAACTTGCGGGTATTAAATGCGGCAGAAAAAGTATATGTGATAATAATGGAAACTGTATTTCTAAACATGTAATTTTAAAATGGTTAAATTGGTATTGGACTCTTTTGGTCTCATTTTTCATTGTTTTAAGTTTAATTATTTTACATTTATTTCGATTGAGATCTTATTTCTTAAGATAATAAATTTGATTCGAAATATATATTTATAATATATATATATTACTCTGTATAATAAAAAAGTGAAGTCATATTTATATGTATTATATTGCATATAGAAATATAATATTATGTGAGCAATAACGAAAGTTTTTATTTCCGAAATTATTTCATATTAATAAAAATTACTCAAAACTAAATAATCAGTATGGAATATTATACAATTTTATTATTATATCCATTCAAAGTTAATTTAATTAATATGATTGAGTTATCATCTGTGCAATAACTGAAAGATTTAAAGGAAAAATATTTTTACCTGTTTATATTTGTATATATATTACTCTGTATAATAAAAAAGTGAAGTCATATTTATATGTATTATATTGCATATAGAAATATAATATTATGTGAGCAATAACGAAAGTTTTTATTTCCGAAATTATTTCATATTAATAAAAATTACTCAAAACTAAATAATCAGTATGGAATATTATACAATTTTATTATTATATCCATTCAAAGTTAATTTAATTAATATGATTGAGTTATCATCTGTGCAATAACTGAAAGATTTAAAGGAAAAATATTTTTACCTGTTTACCCTTGAGGTCCTTAGACGCTAAGGGATTTCGGAACCCCCAGTATTCGTAAATTAAATACGAAAAATAGTATCAAAATTTTCATATATACATATAAAAGTTTTATATTATTCTTTATACAGTATATATAATATGAACATAGTCAATCCCGGAGTTTCGGGTCCTAGATTTATGGTGCTTCGGACTTACGTACATTTTGAATTGCCATCATTTCCAAAAATTTCAATATTTAATTTGGTATTACGACTCTTCAGCAGCAAATTTTGAAAAATGCTTACTTTTTTAAAAATAAAGCCTACAGTATTTCTTTTAGTTATAAATGCTTCATTTATGCTAATTATGTATGTAGAAGATAATTGCATTGTGTTACATGCATTGATAAATGAAAAAAAACAATGCTTCGACTTACGGATATTTTTGGACATGGTATCAGTCTGGAACCTAAGATGACAGAACTCCGGGATATGCCTGTATTGATATATATTTTTTGAATTACTATAAAACAGTTTTTTCATCATATTTCTATTATTTATAGCGGAAATATATAAGAAATATGAAAAAAATTTGTAGATATTCCATTTGAAAAGTACTAATTCGAATTCAACTCCATTTTGCTCCAAAATTATCATACATTCGATATTGCTTCAATGAAATCAAAAATACAATAAATAAAAAATGAATTATATATCTAATTTAATACTGTCCGTCCAGCTTAGCCGCGACCATCGACGCTAGTATGCGTGCGCTAACTGAAGGAGATCTGTGACAAAATAGGGATGAACAAGTACGCGTGCACTAACTGAAATCCACTGACAAAATAGAGATGACAATCTCACATGGATGTTTTCAAACGCAAGATAACTGAAGTTGAATGGAAGCTTATTGTAAGCGTGTGCTAACTGAACGAGTCCAGTGACAAAATAGGGATGACAGGTTTGCGTGCACTAACTGAACGAGTCCAATGACAAAATAGGGAGGACAGCTTCCTCTTCCGATCTGAATGAGTCCAGTGACAAAATAGGGATGACAGCTTTGCATACATTGGATGTTTTCAAACCGCAAGAAAAAATTATCATCAAATTACTGTCCGTCCAGGTTAGCTGCGACCATCGACGCAAGTATGCATGCGCTAACTGAACAAGTCCAATGACAAAATAGGACAAGTACGCGTGCACTAACTGAAATCCACTGACAAAATAGAGATGACAATCTCACATGGATGTTTTCAAACGCAAGATAACTGAAGTTGAATGGAAGCTTATTGTAAGCGTGTGCTAACTGAACGAGTCCAGTGACAAAATAGGGATGACAGGTTTGCGTGCACTAACTGAACGAGTCCAATGACAAAATAGGGAGGACAGCTTCCTCTTCCGATCTGAATGAGTCCAGTGACAAAATAGGGATGACAGCTTTGCATACATTGGATGTTTTCAAACCGCAAGAAAACTGAAGTTGAATGGAAGTTTATTGTAATGTCGAATGCTAAATGATTAATTAAAATTGAATGTAATCGCACATGGATGTTTTCAAACGCAAGATATAACTGAAGTTGAATGGAATTTTATTGTAATGTCGAATGCTAAATGATTAGTTTCGACGTTGGAAATATTCAATAGTATATTTAACAGAACTGAAACCAAAACCATCCCACCCGTCATTATACCGACTGCGACTCTCCGGGTGCATCCAGTTGGCAAGCGCTTTGCTGACTTTGATAAGTAAGCGCTTAGTTCACATACGTCATCATTTGCACTGTTTTACTAGACGTCTTGCTGACAAGTTCTGCCAAGCAAAATGGCTGCTCTCAAACAAAAAGGTTTAATACATTTGATTGATGAATTAACAGATGATTCTGTGGAAGTTTCTTTAATGAATATAATTCAGAGAACTGCAGAATCAAACGCTGAACACTTGACTGCTATAAGCATCCATTGGAATTTAAAAATTAATAATAATTCGAAAGATAAAAAAGTAACTATAAAGGATTTCTTGTATCAGTTTTTCTAGTAAATTTTGTTGGAAAGTGACATCTATAATAATAATAATAAGCATTAGCAATTCTAATTGTATAAATAGAATGATTTAAAAACTTATTTTAATTGATAAGATGCTTTGATTCAAAATAATATATAACAATGTTAAACTAAATATTTCTTAGAAAATTTATTTTCTCACACATCCTTGTTTCAAATTTAAATTTTAAAACAATAGAAAACTTAGATTAAAAAGTTTATATAAATTTTATCTATTTTAAACTAACAATCATAATCGTTAGATGACAAACTCAGCTAAAGTAGCAAACAAATGTAGCGCTGACTTCGCTTATCAGCAAACTCAGCAATTGATGACGTCACTTATACTAAGCGGACCGTCCAGTTGGACAGCTAGACGGTCTGCTGAGTCAGCTGCTTACCAACTGGATTCACCCTAAGCGGACCGTCCAGTTGGACAACTAGACGGTCTGCTGAGTCAGCTGCTTACCAACTGGATTCACCCTACGTTTCGCGTTTGGACTCATCCACCTTAGCTAGGCGCGGCTTTCGTGGACGGACAATACTGTATTACAAAAATACTCGATTTTTGAGGTTCTAGGCATTCATCCAATCGCGTTGTGGTAAACGCGCGCTGAATAATATCTTATAGCAAAGTGTTAATAAACATATTACATTGATAATTTTAATAGCAGAAAGTAAATAAGAAAAATTTGTCGTAACTCAGTATAGTAGATATTTTTTATATTTATCTAGTATTAATAGTATAAATTAAATTAAATAAAAATAGTATCCAGTAATAATAGAATAAATTTTTTCATATGTTTTATGATATGTGAATAAAAAAGTTTGAGACGATTTATTCTATAAATAATCTACTATACCTGAAAATAATCATACAAATTTTCCATCGTAACTTTTTTTATATTAATGTTGCATTTACGTTTCAGACTGACACAGTTCTAAATAAGAGATCTATTCTCTTTTCTTTGCCTCAATATTAATCGACAGTTTAAAATTATTTTCAAAATGGGTTGGTTTATACGCAGGTAAAATAGATAGTAATGCTATGATTACAAGAATATTTAATATATCAATGTTTATACATAAAATTTTCCACTAGATGAAGTTAGTGAAATTTATAATAATTTTTCACTTTAAGCAATAAAACCTCGTCAAGGTCTCATTCTTTTTTTGTAAATTTTTTGTTTATCCAGAAATTCCATAATAGCTAGGCAGTAATCACTGTTATGGATGAAACTGGACTTTTTCGCAATCGAATGAGAATCTCTTTGCCTTCCATGCAATCAATGCCATTCGGCATTTACGAAGATCACAGACTTCAAATGGTTCGCTTTGAAGTAGAAGCTCTTCTCCACTTCAAAGCGAACCGAGAGAAAATCGGTCTCACAATCGATTTTATTATGTGAAAGGATCTTTTTTCAGTTATGTACAGCTCCGGCCAAAATGTTTGTCACTTTCAACTAGGCGCTGGAAACCGGAAATCATGATCGGCTACAGTTTCCAATCCACATACCGTGCTGCCTACATTGAGTGCGTTAGACGTGTCCCACACGCATTCAATGTAGGGGAGGT